>JZKD02S1868601.1:272720-290394 GCA_000966675.3 Picea glauca
ATCAAGAAGGAATATTTAAATGATAAAATATTGGAGAAATTTCTATTTATGGAAAGTGGTTAACCCTAAAATAAGGAAAATATGTTAAGTGACCTAGAAATGGGTTAAGTGACCTGAAAATGGGTTAAGTGACCTAGAGGATGTAAGTATACATAATATAGCAATGGTCTCTTGTAGATGATCATTTTTGTGGATCAATGGAGAGCTTCTTGTGAGAATATCTTTTGGAGTATTGATGGAGAGATTCTTGAGCATTTTTGGTGTGGAAAACTTGAGAATATTGAAGAACTATAGGTGAATGAGGTAACCAAGGCTATCTAAGCCAAATTTCAGAAGGAAGGTGAAGAAAGGAGGGCCGGAATTGAAGGGAGGATAAATTCTTTTCATGATGCTTTCTAAGGTATGCTATTTACAGGTCATCTCACCATTTTCACTATAACCTTTTTTCAGTCATGATTCAAACCATGGGATTGATATAAAATTGGGGAAACATATCGAAGTATATGTGGTAAAAAATTCATCTTGTGGGTCGTTGTATTTGTGGAGATACACTCCATGGAAAATAGGGTTTGTGTCTAGTCCTAAAACTAGTCTAAAACATGTGTTTCGGGTAAAAATGTCATAACTTCTTCATAACATATCCGAATCCAATGATATAAATTGTGTTTGTTATATTACACTCTTAATTATGATGTGTAATAGTTTCAGATATATTCAAGAAATATTTTGTGCGGGGCACACTCTATAAGGTCGCTCTCTAGAATAAGCTAGAATTCAACAAGGTCTGTTATTTTTGGCATAACTCCTTTTATGAGAGGTTCCAAGTAGTGACACCTGGAAGAATTTCATTAAACACACTAAATAACATTGTGTATCAATTTCATATATTTATTCATAACATATACAAAGTTATGATTATTTCAAGTTGGGGTTGTTGACTAATCCAAAACTAGTCATGGTTGAGAAAAGAAGTTGATGAGTTGGCATATACATGAGGTGTATAGTTGATGATGTTGGTACATATTGATGAGTCATTGTTGATAATTAGTTGACACATTATTGGTACATACTTGGTACATGGTTGGATGCACTTGTTTATGGTACAGGTTGATTATAGGTTGTTTGGCACAGGTTGGGGCATGGTTGATGCACTTGTTTATGTTGACAGATTGATATCTATTGAGGATTGTTGCCTGATCTCAGTTGGTGCTGAGAATGTAAGATGAGTATTTCATATAGATCTGGTGCTCTTGTAGAGTTTTACTCTATTCAGTTGTTGCTGAAAAACCCCTGGATTGAAGTCCATAATAAAAAGAAAAATTGTACATACATCTTGTGTTCTTTGTGTTTCTTGTGGAGATGATTTGTTGATGATATGTTGTTGATATACGTTGCTGATATGTATTCACATATAACTGATTATAAATGAAAACAATGAGTAATAAACAATTTTTGAATGTTAACTAAGGAGTTTTTGTGTAAGAGGGAAGTTTTGGGAAAAAGATCCCCACACTCATTCACCCTCCCCCACCTCTAAGTGTGGTAGGTGTGTCCAACACCCTCTCTCTAGATCTTTCTTTTTGTCCTCGTGTTATTTTCTTTGAATACATGACTTGGGAAGTTTCTTGACCTATCCTTCTATTTATCCTGTTAGAAGGAACCTCATGGGCCAATCACGAGGACCCATGGTGATCTTTATTGTTGTCCTATAGCTAGCAGGTTCATATCCATTTGTCAACACTCCATACTTCCATTCATTTGGGTGGTTCGTTGTTCAACTACCAAGTTCTCTCATTAATCCGAATAAGGCTTGAATTCCTTTATTTTAATAGGGCCTCCTCTCATTCCTCTAATGATATCATGGCCAATACTTTCAGGCTTCACACCACAGTCCCTTTTTTGGAATTTATAATTAAACAATAATATATCTACAACACTTACATGCCATTGTATGGAAATCACCAAGCATGATTAATTACATGTATTCACGGTCTAGAGAGCCTGTGTTACATCAATAATGACATAATGAAAAATAATTTGATGCATTGATTTTAGTGAGATACAATAATAAATGGTTTAGAGAAATTCGTTGTATTGATTTAAATAATGAAATAAAGAAAAATAATATGGATTGATTTAAGTAATGTTAGAACGGAAATTTATTTATCATTATGAGGTATTTCATTGATTTTAACAATGATATAAAATAAAACAATAGGGCTCATTAATTTCAATTATAATAGGTCATGTTGATACTACAATTTATTAAGTGTAATTGAAATAAATTTTAAAACACATAAATTTTTTTTTGTAAACTTCATATGAAAAATTCTATTATATTTTTAAAATATCATACAATAAAAAAACCCTTGTTGTTGGCCTTCCACTCAGGAAACAAGACCAACAACAAAGGTAGATTCCATCCAACCAAATATATTGTTTATGGATAGTCCAAAAAACCTTAAAAACCAAAGTTTTGTTGAAAGTACCATGCTTATAGCTACTAAAAACTATCATTTTCAAGAAATAAAGATTGTTGGGGAACCCATTTCATGCAGTTGATGGCCCCTCACTTGAGGTCTAAGGGTGATTTAGTTCAGTTTTATGGTGCCCCAAAGAATGATTATGAGCTCCTTGAGGGAGGAGAGTAGGGACGTCTCAAACCATCAAGTGGATGCCCTCGAATAGGAGTTGGACCGTGTCTTGAACATTTTATTTGGTTCAAAGAATTTGTCCCAAAAGTGTCTTGATCTACCAATAGAGTTCGATTGTCCTCCAATATTGAGTGTCCTTGTCCATGGTGTGTCGAACATATAGGACCTAGTGGATAGTGGTATCATCTAATTCTATATCCATATCCATCTTTGATTCCTCATTGAATGTGTATTATGATTCATCCCGAGCTCTATGAAATCACTTAGGGTTATTTGAAATGTAGATTATGGAAAATTTAAAAGAATCTTGTTGGATGCAAGATTCTAGTAACCCCTTCTCTTATTGCCTCGAAGTAGAATCTCAATGGAATATTGAACCACATCTATAACTAGGAGGATATCCATGCCTAGGGGCCATGGTATCTCTGATGAGGGACACAATTGAAGGGTGGTACCATATTGAGACAATGCGACCAATATATTACTTGCAACCGGTGCAGGGGAACTGGAAGTCCTGGACCAAGATATCGAATTGTAAAGTTGGAATAAAATTTCACTTAGTGTCATGATCCTTCTCCGAGGAGGGGATCATCATCTGGGAGGATATAATATGGACGAGAGTGAGTCTGGGTGTCCATAGGATTTCCCATTACTCTCATTTTTTCCCCCTTTTCCTTACTGGCCCTACCTCGGATTGTAGCTTGAATCCTTTTCCTTATGGAAGACTCTCAATTCCTTGTTTTACTTATCCTTGATATTTTGTGCCTTAATTAACTACCTTGACTTTGGATTTTGGATGTTGGATCTAGAGTCCCAAATTCCTTTGCTAGTTGGCATTTGAATGTCAAAGACGCATTCCCCTTGGTTCCGATGCTTGTCCTTTCTAGTGAGATAGCGAAAGGTGTCAATATTTTCCATATTCTTTCCTCCATTGGAATCTCAAAATTATCCCCCTATGTTAAATTCCACCATGGGATTCCCATGGCATGGTCTTTTCGAATTTTGTATTTGTGGGTAGCTAGAAGTCAATCTATGTCTGATCACCAGAGTTCCCTTTGGATGTCATGTTGATTACATGCATGAGGGGAGGTTTGATTTTATAGGTCATTTAATATCCCCCATCTAGTATTGGGGATCCCCCTTCCAGCTTCATTCTTCCTTATCTCTTCTTATGAGAGGGGGTGAACCTCTCTTACAAGTAGGAGCCCTATGGAGCCTTCCCCACCTTTTTTGGGCGACAATCCTATTTTCCACATATGGAGGTCACTTAGGTGACACACACTTATGTGGATATGAGTTATGTCACATACTTCCTCATGGTGCTTGATCTCTTGTAAATTCAAGCCCTTCCTTTCCATAGTTGGGCTTCAACCTAGTTTATTCTTCTCTTGGTTCCTCTATGCCTCGGGGTCTATTTTCTGTGTGCAACTCCCTGTGGCTTCATGTGGGGTTTGGAACTCTCTTAGATGGTAACCTTGATTTTTCTCTTGGGTGTAAAGGTCATGTCTTTTGATTGAGGTGTAGGTCTAGAAAAAACCTTCATCCTCTACGAAATTCCAGGGCTTTTCCCACAAATCCTCCTTAATATTGAGGCTTTCATTAGCTAACTAGTCTGTGATATTTTTGGCCAATAAATTTACATGTCTAGGTATGATCATTGGGATGGAGGCCAAAATTTGTTTAATGGATTCCAGAATAACCTCTAGAGGCCATTTTTTTGTGGTTTTGGAGTTATGTGTCATTGTTTCCATTTATCCACATTTGACCCCATACATTCTCAATATGTTTCCTTTGATGGTTTGGAACACTCCTCCATACCCTTCTTGTCTTGAATTTCCTTTAGAGTCCCCATTGAAGTTCATCTTCACAAACCTTTCTAAGGGAGGGTTCCACTAAGATGTTGAAGCTGGAGAGGACATTTATGGTCACTTTCTGAGGGAAGCTAGGTTGGTACTGAGGTTGAGGCCTTGGACTACTGATAGCTCGTATGGGCTAATTTTGTAGTCTTTGTCCTCCCAACATTCAGAAAGGATCGTTTCTCAGACTGAAGTGAGGAAATTGTTCTAAAGTTCTTCTGGAGGTAGGGATTGAAGCTTAAAAACCCTACATTTTCACTCAAAGAACCTATGGTTTATCTCTTTCTCTAATTGCTAGGTAATAAATCTAGGTAAGAGGTTCCACACTCTATCGATGATAGGGTTATGAGTTATTGGTTTTGGCCATTGTTCTATGGTATCCTTTATGGAGTTCTTGTTGCTACCAGAGCATCGAAAAAGAAGATATTGGTGGGTCCAGATATTTTCCATGTAAATGAAAGTATTTAAGAGGTTCTCGGTCATTTCCTCATGCACCTAGAAATGATGGCATCGAGAGGGGCCCAATAGTATGCGTTTGTAGATATTATCCCAAGTGAGAGCTATGTTTAGGGCTATCAACCAAAGGAAGGTATAAATGTTCGGACAGAGGATTTGTTTCCAAATATTGAGCCAAATTGTTGCTTGAGGAATCTTTTTGTGTTGAGAAGATATCTTGTATTCTTATTTTGTTGTGAAGGTTCTAGAACAGTTGTTTTCCCATCGATGTTGGTATTTTTTTTTCAGAGCTCCAGATTCCTCTTTTGTTGAGTTTCTCTAGGAAACTTTCTATGATGTTGTTATATGTTTTTCCAGTCCAGTCGTGGTAGGGAGTCATTTCCACAAATGACCAAGTTTTGTTTCTTCCTTCTAGTATTGAGTAACCTTGGTCTTATTCTGGGTTGTGATACCATCTTGAAGTCTGAGAAGGGATGGTTGGTTTTCTGGTATGGGGATTTGTTTGCAAATTTTCTCCTAGAATAGAGAATCCTTTCAATTATTTATTTCCCAGAATCATTTTTCCTAAACTAGTGTCAATTATGCCAAGCTAGGTTCCATTGGCACGAACCCATAGGGGCATTGTTCATTCTAGTGATCTTCCTATTTTGTTTATTTTGGGAGTATTTAATTTTCCATAGGTTGGCCCATTGATATTGGGGATTAGTTATCTAACACCACCATATATTATCCCCCAGGGTTCAACTGAGATTTTATGTATCCCTCAATCCTATACCTCCTTTCAGTTTGGAAAAAAAATTGTTTCCCATGCCACTAATTCACATTTAATTTTGTTTTTTGAGTTTCCCCATAGGATGTCTCTTATTTCTATGAGAATATATTTTTGGGATTCTATGATTGAGAGGTGGTAGATGGGAATTTATTGAAGGACTGATTTGATGAGTATGAGTCTAATAGTTATCTTGAGAGAATAGAATGACCAATTTCCCAATTGCCCAATTGTTTTTCCATTTTGTACATGAGGTCCTCCTAGACTTTTTTCTTTAAGGATTTCTCTTTCAAGGGAACTCCCATGTATTTGGATGAAAGATTTCCTAGTTAGAACACTAGGAGACCTATCAGGTGACCCTATATCAACTTAGGGGTGTTGAAAAAGAAGATGTTGGACTTATATTCATTGACACACATCCCTGAGCCATCATAGAAGTCTTGGATGACTTTCTTAATTGTGAGGAATTAATTCAGAGTTGTAGAACACATTAACATTATGCCATCCACAAATTGTTGATTTGAGGTTGGGGTATCTTCTCCATGGAGAGAGATTCCATTCCATTTTCCTAGAACCACTTCTCCCAAGCCTTCTTCCATCAGGATAAAGAGGAAGGAAGAGAGGTGGTGTCCCTGACAGATACCCTTGGTTGGTGAGAAGGTCAGAGAGGGAGAAACATTAACCAAGATAGAAAAGAAGACCATGGAGATCAGAGAGTGAACCCATTGTATCAAATTTTTACTTAAGCTAAATGTGACCAGGATGTTAAGGATATAGTTCCAGTTTAGGTTATCAAAGTCTTTTGAGAGGTATAATTTGATGAGAATTATAGTTTTTTTTGGAGGAATGAAGGGAGTGGATAAGTTCATGCACTAGGATTAAACTATATAGGATTTATCATCCTTCTACAAAACTTATCTTCTCTGGGGATATTAGAGAGGGGAGGAGAGGTTTTAGTCTATTTGCAATGATTTTGGATATGAGTTTGTAAATAAAATTCTAGAGAGATATAGGGAGAAATTTTCTTAGGTTTTCCACTTTGTCTTATTTAGGAATGAGAATGAGGAAGGTAGAGTTAAAGGATGGTAGGAATTTTTGTATATTCTGGAGTCTTCTACTACTTCCCATACATTTTTCTTTATTACCAACCAATATGACTGGTATAAGTTCACTATGAATCCATGTGGTTCAAGATATTTCCCTTTAGAAATATCCCATATCACTTTATCCACCTCTTAGATGCCGACTGGCCCCATTAGGGCTTCATTATGATTTTCATTTATCATTTTTGCAATATGCTTCATAATCATTTGTATTTCATCCTTTCAATTCAGTTTTGGTTCTTGCATTAGAGTTATGAAGTATCGAGGAAGGTCTTATTGGATGTCCTGGTGGTTTCTTAATTTGTTTCCTTGTTGGTCTTTTGGAGATATAATTATGTTCTGATGTTTTCATTGGATAATCAAGTTCTGGAAAAACTTTGAGTTTTTCTCACCTTCCTAGAGCCATATGACTCTTGATTTTTTATTCTAGATGTAATGTACCCAACCATCCCAGGGCCAGGCATGCTACAAAAAAATCTACTCTATTCAAACTATGATATACGTACATACATACATACATACATACATACATACATACATACATACATACATACATACATACATACATACATACATACATATATATATATATATATATATATATATATATAATGCAAATTTAACATATATAGACATTCTTCTCATACACAAATTCAAGCGAAAGTGATAATAAACACATACATGCAATAGACATAGGAAATTTTGATAAACTTCAGACATGTGCTTAAACACAACATGGAAAATTAAAATAGAATTGGTACTTATCCTTTTATGAAATCCATCAACTGTGTGCAGACATTCCATGAACCTCCTAGCCTTAGATCACACTGCACCAAGCTATCAACAGTGGGTCACCCCCGAGCTGGGACTAAACTCCATCCATGGTAAAGGAAATCCTAGGCTAGGCTAAAACTGCGAAAAGTTACACAATGCAACATGAATGATTCCCTCCAAGGAGCCTACTTATGACCACTACTCATAGACTCTCATTCCCCAAATGCCTGTCCTACCATGGGAATATCATAGACTCTCATTCTGTTGACTGCTCCAATTCCCTTCCAAGGATTCAACAATAGACCGAATTAGGAATTCACAGATATCTCTAGCTATTGTTGGATTCCCTCAAGGAGAAATCAATACCCCAAAAATCTCTCTCACCTAGAGAGAGTTGCTCATATGCCTCACAACCTATTTATTATATCAATATCCTAAGTTAAATGGGTAACCAAAGTAGAAAAATTCGGTAAGGGAGGGTAGAGGATCAACAAAAATATCAGTGCACACAAGCTACAAAGGTTTATTGATGGAAGAGGTTTCAACAATGGTGGAAATGGATGATGTTCGCACAGGGGAAGACCCAAGGTTCGATGCTTAACAACCCACCAACAAAACCCCACCTACCGACCCTTTCGGTAGCACCTGTAAAGAAGCCAAAGTCTCACCCGAGGTAGAAGCATGGGGTGTTACAGGACATAGGTGTCTGTAACTACGCTAGGACATGATTTGTGATAAGATCACTTCAAAGAATATTTTGTTAATGATTAGTAAGTGACATGCATTAGTTAAATAACCTTATTAACATCGCAGAGCATAATCAAAGACAAATCAGCGCAGTAATAGCAAATGATTATACATCCTGAGCACTTAGCACTGTGAGTTAGATCTAGCATTCATTTACCCTTAATCATAACTAAAATACTTAAGAAAAAAAATATACATTCTTTACACATCATAAACAAAGCACTAAGCAACTGCATAACAGAAAAGACACTTCACAAAGAAAACCATAAGACACAAGATATACGTGGTTCAGACCAAGGTGGGGCTACATCCACAAACTGCTTCGCCTCTTTATTATTCGCTGAAATATTACATCAAATCATTCCTGTGAACTAAGATGCAGAGTCAGAATTTGCATAAGATAGGAGATCTATAGACTAAACACTAGATCCTCCTTCTTTACCCTCAAAAAATAGGTCAAATGCATAGAGCCACAATCTCTTACCAAAACATTTAGCACCTGTTACAAAATCACGGTCGAGAACAAAGCCTCGACCACATACATTCCTTTGCACAAAGAACTTCTAGTATAGTACTTCTACCCTACATTCCTCTTTATTTATACTTTCCAAAATCTTAAAATATGGTCTAAACATGGGAAGAACCTATGGGTTGATATCCCATAAAATCATTACAAAACCCTAGAGGCTCCCTTACTGGGTCCACATAGCCCTAAAAATAGGTGAGATCCACGATCTCAGTTCCACCTGGACGCTCCTTCTTCGATCAGTGTGTCGAAGTCCAAAAGTGGGCCAAAACTAACCAAAGTTTCCCCAAAACTTGGTCAAGGGCCAACATGCCCCTAACACTCACCTGTGACTTGTCCCAAGTCACTCAGGTCCGGACAATGTTGCTTCAAAATACTCGAGCTTAACTTGAGCTGCCTTGACTTGCTGCCTTGCTTGAGCCTCCTTCTCAACGAGCTACTGGATTGTTTTCTCTATAATAGCCCCTTCCAGATGTTGTTCTTCTACCGCAAATACTTGATTTAGCTATGAACCATGGCTATTGATCTCCTTGAACACCTTGCAATATTCGTCCTGCACAGGTTGTAACTTTTGTGTTACTTCCATCACCTTGGCCTCGAGAGGAGTGATATGTTGTTGTACTGTGCGCTTCTCCTGATATCTCTTCATCCTTTCCACTGTTATGAGAAGCTTCATCTGCACCTGCAATGAAAATGCATACTTATGCCCCTCCTGTAATTGAGCCTCTAGATTCATTAACTCTGGATCCTTGACGAGGTGTTCATATGTCTCACTGCTTCTGTCACTCAACTATTTACATGTTGAGGCATCATTAACCTCGATGCTTATTTCTCTGTTCAGTTATGGGATTGATGCAGGTGGAATGACATCTGGTCGAAGGGGAAGCCTGTAGTCCACTAGTCGACGATTCCTAAACACCTTCAGATACAGGTCTGTCGACAATGATTTTTCTAAGTACTTCCTCGATAGACTTCTCAAGGTCGTTGGGTTCACCTGACATTATAGCTTTTAACAGATAGTGGATAGACAAACATACATGCAGGGTATACTTCCAGATAACGATAGACAACTCAGTTTGACACTTTGATCTCATCTTAGCTCAGTCAATCACGAGTAGAAAAAAGTGGTCCCAATGCCACGATCAATGAATTAAATAAGCGGGGTGGTCGTAATGGATCTTTCAACGGAAAAGAACTAGATTATTTATGTTCTAAGACTTTTGCAACCATTTTTGTTATGAGATAGTTTTTCCGGATTCATCACATTCGTTTTTGCATCTTCGACATTTCAGACCAAGCCAGTGTGGTCCATCATAAGGAAAGTATTATGAGAAATGAAAGAAAAATGATTTAACAATTGTAAATAAATATTTGAAGAGTTATTATGAAGAGCCAACTTGTTAAAAGTGAAATCAATAAATATTTGCAAAACCTAAAAATATTATTTATTCAAAGCCGACTTATTAAACTGAAATCAAGAAAAATAAAATATTAATTATTAATTGATTTTTTAAAATGAGTCATTGTGGTTAGTGTTGGAATCCAATTTTGACTAATTTTCCATCGATCATCTCTGTTAATATTGTTAGGTTATTTTTCAATTTCGATGGCTTCTCTAAATTTCCTATTGTGATAATGATTCATCTTGGCAAGAATTTTGGCGTCTTCAATACAAATGTGATGTTTGGTTTTGTCTAAATGTTCTGCCAAGGCTGAGGTACCTGTGCCATTGTGTTTAATGTGAGCGGCATGTTCTTGAATGCTAATTTAAAAGGAGTGACATGTTTCTCCTATGTATTGTTTACCACACGAGCAAGGGATCATATCGACACCCTTTATTTGATGGGATCAACATGGTCTTTCACTGACCTAAGGGAATTTCTAATAGTGTTTAAGGGTTTGAAAGTTGCCCCAATGCTTTTCTTCTTCAAAATCCTAGATGATTTTTCTCTTCATCAAGGTGTTCATGATGAGAGATTCTGAAGACCCTATTGTCTAGGGTATTGAGAACACCTAATTTTTTAGCAGGGTGATGATGGGAATTTGCATGAAGGTACTGTTAGGTGTGAGTTTTATTCCTAAAAACTTGTGGGCTAAGGATTACAGTTATTATTGTTACCAATACAACCATTAATGGAGCAAATCGTGTTGGTGTTGGGTAAACTATTTTCTTGATCACTGTTTAGGTCGTTATTAATAACGTTTTGGTCGTTTTTACCCACGGTGTTGTGGAGATGGTTGTCACTAAACTCAATGGGAAAAGATATGCGATTTGCAAAACTGTTTCCGTTGCTATTACCTGTACGTGCGTTTTACTGTCATTAGTATTTCCTGGATTTGTTTTTAGCGTAGAGGTGTAGGGGTTATTACTAATTGCGTGGTGGTTACAATTATTTCCAATGTTGTTGTTTTCTTCGTTGTTTACTGAGTTTGCGTGTGGACTAATGTTATCTGCGTGGTTATTGTTTTTGTTTTTGTATTCATTACTGTTTTCAGAATTTGCGTGGGGGTTAGCGTGCTTACTAATTTCCTGACTGTTTTCATTGTTGTTTTTATTCCTATTTTCTGAGTTTGCTTGGTTACAGTATTGATGATTAATGATAGATGTGTTTTCCTTACTTTGGAGACTAATGTTGTTATTAAAAACCATTAATTCGTTTATGATCTTTTTTAAGTTATCCTTTTGGTCTTTGTTTATTATGCTAAAATTCTTGTCGTGTAGTTATGTGGGCTAGTTCCTGTTGGGACCAGGGAGCGTAGGCAAAGAATGCTCGTTTTGTTCAGAGTGAAATTCATACCTTCTGTTATGCATGCGTACCTGTTTCTGCGCGGTCTCTAGACGGGTAAATTTGCTGCGTTTCTTAATAACAATGTTTTCTTCAAATTTCGCCGCCTTCAGTGAAGAGAAGGCATCTATTAGTGTCCAAAGAGAGGGTTGGATTATGTTTTCTAGAGTAGTGTGAAGTTCTAGAAGCTTGAAATGTTGGCTTTGTAAAAAATAGAGTAATTTTTCTGGTTGCGAAGTCTATGATTGATCATGGTAAAAACAAGAATCACATCAGCATCTCTACATATTTAAATGTTAGATCATATTTTTTTCTTCTTAATTGCAATCTTATCGGATTTTAAGACTTTATCTTATCGGATTTTAAGACTTTTGAGACCATTGTTGTTATGAGATAGTTCTTCGGGATTCATGGCATTGGTTTTTTCATCTCTAAGATCAAACCACTGTGGCCCATCATCAAGAAAGAGAAATAAAGGAAAAATGATTTAACAACTGTAAAATAAAATTAAAATGATTAAAATGAAATCAAGAAAAATAAGATATTAATTATTAATAGATTTTCTAGAATGAGTCATTGTGGTTAGTGTTGGAATCCAATTTTGACTAATTTTCCATCTCTGTTAAGATTGTTAGGTTGTTTTTCAATTTCGATGGCTTCTCTAAGTTTCCTATTGTGATAGTGATCTATCTTGGCAAGAACTTTGTGGTCTTCAATACAAATGTGATGTTTGGTTTTGTCTGAATGTTCTCCCAAGGCTGAGGTAATGTTCTCCCAAGGCTGAGGTACAAGTGTGATTGTGTACAAATGTGATGTTTGGTTTTGTCTGAATGTTCTCCCAAGGCTGAGGTAATGTTCTCCCAAGGCTGAGGTACAAGTGTGATTGTGTTTAATGTCAGTTTCATGTTCTTGAATCCTAATTTTAAAGGAGACCTGTTTCTCCTACGTATTGTTTACCACACGAGCAAGGGATCATATAGACACCCTTTTGTTTGATGGGATCAACATGGTCATTGACCGACCTAAGGGAATTTCTAATAATCTTTAAGGGTTTGAAAGTTGTCTCTAATAATCTTTAAGGGTTTGAAAGTTGTCCCGATGCTTTTCTTCTTCAAAATCCTAGCAATCTTGTCTCTTTTCCCTTGTATGTAGCATAAGAAAACCTAGGATGCAACATTATTTGTTTATTCTTTATTTCTAGGTGTTTTAGTGGAATTTCGAAAGGCTTTAATCACCTGATGTTTTTTATAACCATTATTCTTGAAGACTTTGAGGAGATGATTTTTCTCTTCATCAAGGTGTTCATCATGAGATATTCAAGGCCCTAGTGGCTAGGGTATTGAGAATGCCTAATTTTTTAGAAGTGTGATGATGGGAATTGGCATGAAGGTACGGTTCAGTGTGAGTTTTATTCCTAAAATCTCGGTGGGCTAAGGATCCATCAGGTCTTTTTGTGATCGTAGTGAATTTAATTTGGTCATTGTTTATTTAGGTGTTTCACAAATTTATTTAATTTGTCGCAACCATGAGGCCAAATGACAAAAGTATCATCGAAAAACCTATTACAGTATATAGGTTGGAAGGGTGAGACAATAAGGGCTTTACTTTCCAGGTCTTCCATGAATAAATTAGCTACTAGCAACAACCACTTTTATGTAAAAGGTGGTTGATATACACCGATCGACGCCATTAATTGAAAAAGGTGGAAAATGGCACCACGTATATCAAACACTTTTTACATAAAAATGGTTGTTGCTAGTTGACGGCCGTCATGCCTAAAATAACATTAATACATTAATGTATTAAAAACATTAACAATACTAAATTCATTAATATATTAATGTATTAAAAACATTAAATGTATTAAATTCATTAATACATCAAATACATTAATGTATTAAATGCATTAATCCATTAAATACATTAATGTATATAATAATGTATTTAATACATTTAATGTATTAAATATATTAATGTATTAAATACATTAATGTATTAAATACATTAATGTATTTAATACATTAATCCATTAATATATTAATGGATTAATACATTAATGCAATTTATGCATTAATACATTAAAGCGTTATTAATAATTAATACATTAATAAAATATTATTAATACATTAATGTATTTAGTAAAACACTATTAATGTATTAATACATTGGTAAATCAGTATTAATACATTAATAAATTAGTAAAGTATTATTAATATATTTAGTAAAGCATTATTAATGTATTAATACATTAATATATTAGTAAAACATTTTTAATACATTAATATATTAAATTCATTAAATACATTAAATTCTTTAAATACATTAACGTATTAAATATTTTATAAATAAAAACATTAATATTGATATTAAAACATTAATATGAATTAATACATTAAAAAATATCAACATATTATTAATATATTAATAATACATTATAATAATGTATTAACTCATTATTATAAATGTATTAATAAAACACTAACAAATATACATTACTTAATAGATTATAATAGTAAATTAACTTATATTTTAATAATGTATTATTAATATCATACCTTAATAAAGTATTAATGTTAAAGTAATACATTATTATAAAATAATAATATATTATTAATATTAATACATTATTATATAATAATAAAATAATACATGAATAAGCCATTAATACATTAAAAATGTATTAAAGTGATAAAAAAAAACATAAAATTATTATATTAAAGTACTAATACATTAATAAAATGTTTATACAATAATAAAGTAATACATTATTTTATTTTTTTGTTAATTTGTGCGGGACTTGTTGGCTATGCGATTAACCTTTGGCTTGAGAAACCATGACTCGGGGGCTTAGACTTTGGCTTGAGAAACCATGACTCAGGGGCATCTAAGCCGTCAAAATCACCGAGGGATCGCACCCAGCCCGAGTCACACCAACCCTTAACATGGTTGGATTTTTTGTCCTCGCAATTTTTGAACCGGTGACTTTAACATCACTAAGTGGCTTAACAACACACTCCGTCAGATTGTCCTACACCTCGGGAACAAAGTAATACATTAATTAATAAGGTAATGATACATTAATAAAATAAAAATACATTAATACTTTAATAATGCATTAACTCATTATTATATTATTATAATGTTAAAATATTTTATAAATAACATGTTTATAATAAATGCATTAATAAAGCACTAACAAATATACTAAGAAATATATTACGTAATAAATTATAATTGTATATTAAATCATTATTGTTGTGTTTAAATATAATATAGTTAATATATTTATATATTCTTAATTAATAAATTAATGTATTAGTAAAATATTTATGCATTATGAAATAATACATTAATAAAGTATTAAAACATTATTAAAGTATTGTTAATTAATACATTAATAAAGCATTAAAACATTATAAAAATATTTAATTTATAATAATACATTAATATATTGAAATAATAAAGTACAAATACATTAATATACATTATTACATAAATAGAAAACATTGACCATCACCATCACCACCACCATGATGATGACAATGGTTCAGAGTGATAGACATTGACCATCACCATCACCACCACCATGATGATGACAATGGTTCAGAGTGATAGCCTATGTCTGATGTACGATATATATATATATATATATATATATATATATATATTGTTGCACTGCGACAACTATAAATTTTTATGACAATGGAAAATTATATTGAGAGTTGTTCATCACAATGAAACTTTGGACAATGTTCGTCTCAATGCGACATTGGGAAATGTCATCACATTTTGACGTTAGAAAATGTTCGTCAAAATGCGACATTGGGAAATATTCATCATAATGTGATGTTTATAAACACTCCAAACATTGTAGAATTTTTGTTTGCTATTGTGACGTTGGGAAATGGACGTTACAGTGCAACGTCGGGAAATGTTCGTCAAAATGTGACATTGGGAAATGGTTGTCACATTGCAACGTTGATAAATGTTCGTCACAATGTGACCTATGGAAATGTTCATCATAATGAAATGTTTGGAAATAGTTGACACATTGTGGAATCATATTTTAATTTTTCGACGGTGGGAAAAAGGTCGTCATAATGCGGCATCAGGAATTTTTTGTCACATTACGATGTTTGAAAATGTTCGTCACATGGCGACATTGGGAAATGTTTTTCGGAGTGCGACGTTGGCAATTGTTAGTCACAATGAGATGTATGGAATCATGCTTTATTTTACAGAGAATGATTTATATTTTTCCTAAGGACATTGATAACAAAAGGGAAATGTTCGTCACATTGTGATGATTGGAAATGTTTGTTACAATACAACATTGGAAAATGGTCGCCACATTGCGACGCTGGGAAATATTCATCAAAATGCGACGTAGGGAAATGTTCATCATAATGCAATGTTTGGAAACACTTGACACAATGTAGAATCATCTTTTACTTTTGTGACGTTGGGAAAATGGTCGTTAGAATGTGGCGTCAAGAATTTTTTGTCACATTGTGACATTCGAAAATGTTCATCACATCGCTACATTGGGAAATGTTCGTTAGAATGTGACGTTTTGAAATGTTAGTCACAATGAGATGTATGGAATCATGTTTTACTTTTTAGACAATGATTTATATTTTTCCTAAGGACATTGATAACAAAAGGGAAATGTTAATCACATTGTGACGATGGGAAACGTTCATCACAATGCGACGTTGCAATGTTGGTCGCCACATTGCGACTTTGGGAAATATTCGTCAAAATGCGACATAGGGAAATGCTCATCATAATGCAATGTTTGGAAACATTTGACACAATGTAGAATCATCTTTTACTTTTGCGATGTTGGGAAAATGGTCGTTAGAATGTGGCGTCAAGAATTTTTTGTCACATTGCGACGTTCGAAAATGTTCATCACATTGTGACATTGGGAAATGTTCGTTAGAATGTGACGTTTGGAAATTTTAGTCGCAATGAGATGTATGGAATCACGTTTTACTTTTTAGACAATGATTTATATCTTTCCTAAGGACATTGATAACAAAAGGGAAATGTTCGTCGCATTGTGATGATGGGAAACGTTCATCACAATGCTGTAACATCCCGCTCTGGTGCACTTACAAAACTTATTCTTTGAGGACACTTGCTCGCAAGTGATCTGGACTTTTTGATATTAATACATTTATTCTTGATTATGATGTGTTCTGATAGACGACATGATGTTTTACTACTTGATGTAGACAGGTGCTATTGACTCAATTTTGTTGAGTGTGCAGGGTTTTGGACCTTGAGGATGCAGAGGCATTGGTGGAACCCTTCGACTCCGGATTGAGTCAGGGAGTGTGCTATTTGAGTTGATATATTTACCATGATATTTTATTTATTTGATGATATGTTGTTGACATGTTCTGACATGATGGTTGATGATGCATGCTGACGATAGCTTGCCGACCAGACTCACATATGGAGTAAAGGGGCCACACATGATTTCCATAGAGGTTGAGGGAGAGGTGTGGACAGCAGCCCTGCCACAGCCTACTAGAACTCCCGCCGTGGCTCGAACTGTAGGTTAACGATTACCTATTTCGAGAGGATCCACGACGCTGTGAGGGTAGACTGCAACAGTCGCTCACAATGATTCTAAGGGGCACGCAATAAGGTGGGGGACTTATTCCTTAGAGACCTTAGTCTCCCACAAGTTCACCTGGCGGAGTGTTGACTCCAGGGGTTATAGATGTATACCAAACAGTCAAGTCAGCGAGTGGCACCCTTGGAGAACGTGGTGCATCCTGAAGGGCACGTCGCGCAACAGAAGCAAACGAGGCGAGTGTCACCCTTAGAGCACATGGTGCATCCTGAAGGGCACGTCGTGCAATAGAAGCAAACGAGGCGAGTGGCACCCTTGGAGCACGTAGTGCGTCCTGAAGGGCACATCGCATTGATGATGATGATGAGACAACCTAGATGACCCTAAGACCTTAATGCCTGATGAAATTCATAAAA
>JZKD02S1868601.1:306642-329365 GCA_000966675.3 Picea glauca
GACGACAGAGAATTTTTAGAGGATTGTCATTAAAAATTAAATTAATAATGATTTAGGGAAAGTAGGTGGGTCTCAAATTCTATAAAGGAAGGGGAAAAAGGAGGAGGAGGGATGAATAGTGAGCGTAACGTTACGCTGCCGAATTTTGGCTTGACTGTTTGCTTGTGAGGAGTTGGGAATTTCTCAGTTGTACTGGAGTGGTAGCTCAGCCTTGGATGCGAGCTGAGAAGCTAGTCTTATTTCTGGATCTTGTGTGGCCCCTTTGTGGATCGGGGGGCTAAGGGGGAAGCAGAGTACCCCTAGCGTTTGGCTGGGAGGTATCGGTGAGGGTTCCATGATCGGAAAGTAGGAGCAGCAAGGAGCGCGGGACATCAATCGAGGCACGGACAACATACGAGGAAGGCACAAGGAAACATGTACGCCCATTTATTTTATTGAGTATAATGCATTAGATATTAGGCTAGGAACTGTACGATGATTGTAATGTTCTGAACTGTTGGGTCTGGCGATCTCGCTTGCTGATATTTTATGGAAGTAAAACTAGATCTGGCTTTCGTTCTGGCACTTGTTGGTTTTGATTTCTAAGATCAGTTGATCTGGTGTTTAGATTTGGCATTCTTCTGTATGGGCGTTGGCAAATGTTTATATTATTTATCCTTCGATCCATTGAAGATTTCATTTTTAGGGTTGGTTTCGTTGGGCGTTACTGAAATTGTTGTCTTTCTGCATTCGTTTGCTGGTGATTCAATTCATTGTGTGTTTTCTTTTTACCTTGCTGTGGGCATTCTGATTTCTGTGGGCGTGTGAATGATGGTGGGTGTTTTACATTGTTTATTGGCGTTTTTTTTATTTATGCTGTGGGCGAATTCCTCTTTGTGAGCGTTTAAGATCTCAGTGGGCATTTTTGATTTTCCGGTGGCCATTTTTAATTTAGTGAAGGCGTTTTTCCATTTGCCGGTGGCCGTTTTTAATTAGTGTGGGTGTTTTCCATGTGCCTGAGGGCGTTTTTAATTTCGTGGAGGCGTTTTTCCATTTCCCGGTGGCCGTTTTTAATTAGTGTGGGTGTTTTCCATGTGCCCAAGGGCGTTTTAATTTCGTGGAGGCATTTTTCCATTTGTCGGTGGTCGTTTTTAATTAGTGTGGGCGTTTTAATTATTGTTGGGTGCTTTTAATCATTGTCGGTCGTTTTTAATCATTTTTAGATGTTTTTAAATCATTGCTGGGCGTTTTTAAACATGGCTGGGCGTTTTTAATAATTGTCGGGCATTTTTAATCATTGTCGGGCGTTTTTAAATCATTGTTGGGTGTTTTTAAACATGGATGGGCATTTTTATTGATTGTTGGGCGTTTTTAATCATTGATGGACATTTTTAAACATTGTTGGTCGTTTTTAGTTATTGTTGGGCGTTTAATTTATTGCTGGGATGTTGTTTTAATTCGGTTCTGTTTGTAATTTCCTCTCCATTGATATGATATATCTTCCTTCCTAAATTGCGGGTGAATTTATACACAAAACTTTTTAATTCTGTTTTGTTTTTGTAATTGCATCTTCATGGATATGATATATGTTCTTTCCTAAATTGCTTGTGAATATATACAGAACCTCTATAGGTGAAGATGTAGGCACTAGACTGCATCATATCACACATCAAAGAATGCATACATTTATTCTTATTAAAAACAGACCAAGAAACCACAAGAATCAGGAGATGATGAAAAACATTGCTGGCTTGAACAGATATAGAAACCACATGATCTAAACTAGAATGGATTGGTGGGATCTACTATTTTTATTTCATGTTCAGATTGAATTATTTAAAATAATATTCCATTGACTCTTGTAAACTGTGTTGGAATGTATGGATGTGATTCAAATTTTCTTTGCTCAAATCATAGTCTTCAATTTTAATGATATTTTAATGAAAAAGGAAATCTGAAAAGAAAAACTAAATGTTTTAAAAAAAGAATTGTAGATTCAAAATCTATTAATCACATTTATAAAATATAAAATATTATATGTCGAGAATTCACTAAATAGCATTTATAACTACTGGTAATTTGATCAAGATGAATATATGCAACTTAAAATTGTTATTAAAACTAGAGTATGGATAGGAATTGAAAAAAAGGGGGCAGTGGGTTTATTTACACTAAATCTATTTCAATTTCAGATAGTTATACTAGATATAGCTGAATTTATAAATAATATAGATTGACTTATAAGGGTGTATCATATTTTTAATTGAAATTGAAAAAAATATATATATTACATATCGACATTGGTTATGTAAATCTCACTGCCATCTTATTATTACTACCTTCTTAGAATCATGTAACTGCCAGATGTATTACTACCTCGATGTAACTGCCAGATTGAAATTATTACATTCTTACATTATTACCTTATGTTAGGGTAAAGGTAATATAAGATAAAGTTATGGTAATGTTACTGCAACCAGTTAGTGCAATGTTACTACATTATATTACAATGAAGTAAAGTACCGCTAAGTTAATGAATCATCTTATGATGGAATGCATGAAATAATCATTGAGGGAATGACAGTGTAATCTAATGCAATATAGTGGACTATCAATGTCTTAATCATTAGTGTAATGACCATGCCGCTTAGATGGTTAAATTGCAAGTCTTTATATGATAATGTAATGATGCTATCCTTTATGACATTGTCATGGTAGTTTATTTATGGTTACTAACATATGAGATGAAATGTGGAGGTTATCCTATTGCACAGTAAGTAAGGCAAATGTAATGAAATTATTCCTTCATGATATGTTATTGTAATAATTATGGTTAGTGATAAACATATATCATGACTGTCCTTGAAATTAAGTATGATGAGTTACTATGGCTTAGTAAATGGGGATTGAATTCAGTTGACTTACATATTAAGAATTTGTTGGTAAATCGTGGTCTAATAGAAAAACCATGGAGTAATTGGTCTGTAATTATTTTCATGGAGTCTCAATAGTGGGTGGACTTATGTCTTCCATAAGGGTCGCGGTTTTCTGGTGATTTTTTGTACTTGGTTGTCTTGCATTGCTTGTGTCGTGTTCTAGGAGGTTACTAGTTTCTGCCTGAGCAGTCATCCAGGAGCCTGTCTAATCTTCTTTCGAGAAGACATAAGACTAAAAGCCCTGCTTTTCTGTGAAGAAATAGTAAACTCTACTGTTGGATTCCTTCATTTGTGACTGTACTATACGTAACACCTGGTGTTGATTTCTGCTTACAGCTTCTAGTTGTACGCCTTATGTCTACGGGCATTTATTGCTTATTGTCACTGTGATATGTCAGGGTCGTCTTGTTGTGTTCGTCTTTCTTGCGTCTTGTTCTAGGTCGGGTTACTAGTTTCTGCCTGAGCAGTCGGCCAGGAGCCTATATAATCTTCTTTCAAGAAGACATAAGACTAAACTCCCTGTTTTCCTATGCAAAAATAGTAACCCTAACACCATGGATTCTTCCCTTTGTGTTCTTACTGTGCACCCCCAATATGTCTTAATGTTTGTGTTGTGCGCCTTATGCCTATGGTCGTATATGGTTGCAGTTACTCATTGTGTGCCTTCAGTCTTCTTGTGCTGAACATCGTGGTTGCGTCTTGTTGGTTGTCGAGTGTGACGTAGAGTCAAGTGTGTTTGTTACTTTTACATGCGTGCACACACCTTAAACAAAAAAAGAAAAAAAAATTGCACCTGTTCTCAGAGTTGTTGTCGTAACGAGGAGGACGTTACAAATGCGACATTGGGAAATGGTCATCACATTGCGACGTTGGAAAATGTTCATTAGAATGTGACGTAGGGAAATGTTCATCATAATGCAATGTTAGTCACAATGTAATGGACATTGTGAGAGCTATAATCACACATATCGTTGAATTGAATGTCAATGTTATTTCATAATGAGAGACTTTAATAGTAATATTTTAAGAGGTTCACTCTAAAACAATGTGATATAACAACACGATTTAAAAGTGAAAAATTGTTTTCCATTAATTTAACATTATTTTAGAGATGTCAAGAGAAATATATTTTGTGTTTGAAGTTGGTCTTGTACTTTACATTGAAGAGTGTGTCACATAGCCGCATTTAGAGAGCAATAATTTTATGAGGTTGACATCAATATTTGTGACATACAAAAAGACGACATTGAATTAAGTAATAAAAACATGAAAGATTAAGTTTCATGTTCATAAAGTAAGAGGTAAACACTAAAATTAATTCATATTGTGACATTTTAAATGTAATAAGACGAATAACTTGAATGGAATGAACCATATTGAGAGTTATTGTGTTGTCAACCAAATTTAATATTGTTTAAGAATAAAATATTCATCAAACCAATATAAAATTAATTGTATTTGAACATTATAATTCATGGTGTCTATTGATGCTATGAAGATTTAAATGCAATGATGTTTATTGATGATATAAAGATTTTAATTCACTACTTCCCCAAGCATTATATTTATTGTATAGTCAATATTAACATTATATTCATGTAATATTAATTACATTAATATCACATTGTTGTCCCCGAGATGTAGGACAGTCGGTGATGGAGTGTGTTGTTAAGCCACTCCGTGATGTTAAAGTCACCGGTTCGAAACCTGTGGGGACAAAAAATCCAACCGTGTTAAGGGTTGGTGTGGCTCAAGCCGGGTGCGATCCCCGGGTGATTTTGACGGCTTAGATGCCCTTGAGTCACGGTTTCTCAAGCCATAGGTTAATCATGTAGCCAACAGGTCTCGCACAAATTAACAAAAAAAAAAAATACCACATTGTTAACATAATATTATTAAGGAAACATCTTCAAGATAATATTATTAACATTAATGTATCATTATAAAAATTATATTTATGTAACATTATCATTATTAAGATTATTAATGTAACATTATTGTATTATGAATACATCATTAATATAATATTATTAATTAAATGAATACTTTCATAATATTAATATCAATAATTATAATGTATTATTATTTTATTAATATATTGGTTTTTTAATTTATATTATATAGAAGCAAATTTAAAATCAACCACCTAAATAATAACATTTTATTCTCAATCATAAATAATTGTAATTTTTTAATTATAAATAACTAAAAATCCTATATCAATTCCATATAGAATCCTATAAATTTTAATACAAAACTTATCATGACTTATTTATAAACAACAAACTCACTCCATTTAAAATATAGTGTAGTGTCAAAAGTTTATAAATCAACATAAACAACTATATCAATCCATTAAAAACATAGTGTAGTGTCAAAAGTTTATAAATGAATATATTATTAAATTACATTTTATAAGAAAACGTGTTATTGAAACTGGATTTCAATATGACATTTTATAAGCAAAAGTGTTATTGAAACTTCCATTGAATATGCTTATAGGTTAAATAACAAATTTTGGTACGTAGTACATAGTTTTAAGCGTCCACGCGAAGTCTTTAGTGAGACAACTCTTTCTTCTTCAATGGAAGGAAGCACAGTCTTTAGTGAGACGACTCTTTTTTCTTCAATGGAAAGAATTTAGTTATGAAGGCATGGTAAATGTTCAAATTTTATTTTTTTTCATTTTACTAGTGTTTTTTTTCATGGTAGAAGTGCAATTTCTTTCCATTTTTGGAAATTATTCAAAATTATTACTAAATTGCAAAGTTCATGAATTAAGTACGAAGAAGAACGATGACTGCAATCATTTTACTAATAATGGATTGAAAATTATTAATCAAAAAATTTTAAAAATTAAAAATTTCAAACTTTTTTTTATTGACTAAAGAAACTATAGTGGGAGGGTTGCTCCAATATTGATGTCAACATTTTTAAACAAACGTTTTTTTTCAAAACTATTACTAACCCAATATTGTTTTGCCATAATACTACAGATATGACTGTACACTTATTGTAGAGTATATCTATAAAATTAATAATGGAAATTTGTTACACTGAATCCGACCAAACAAATCATTATATGCATATCAAAAGAAAACTTTTTTAAACAAATGTTTATTTTCAAAACTATTACTAATCCAATATTGTTTTTCCATATTACTACTGATATCATTGTATATGTATGGAGATGTTGTACAATATATCTGTAAAATTAATAATGGACATTTTTTGCATTGAATTCGATCAAATGAATCATTATATGCATATGAAAAAAAGGATATATTGTGAAATTTACAGATGTTGTATTGATTATATAAAATAAACTCTAGAAACATCCAAGAAGCTCCAAAAGACAAAATTTGCATAGGAGAGAAGTTGTACAGTATATCTATAAAATTAATAATGGACCTTTGTTGTTGTTGCTCCAAAAGACAAAATTTGCATAGGAGAGACGTTGTACAGTATATCTATAAAATTAATAATGGACCTTTGTTGTTGTTGCTGTAAAATTAGTAATCGACATTGGTTGTTTCTTTTAGATTTCACACATTTTTTTGATAGGCGTCATTTTCTCCCAATATCTTCTTGTAAAAGTAATAATCCATATCTTGTTGTAAAAGTAATAATCCACATTGGTTGCTGCTTTTAGCTTTGGCACTTTTTTTTGATCGGTGTCCATTTTCTCCCAATATCTTGGTTCTCTTTCCTGTACAACCTTTCCTGTAAAACCAACCTATAATAGCATATATTTTTAGGTTTAGGGTCAAATTTTTAAAGTTTTCATTCAAATTGTAATTTAAAACAAATTGCAAGTGGAAATTCACATTCAGATTTAGTTTGCCAAACGATTCCCATTATTAATTAAATGTAAATTTCCACTTGTAATTTATCTAAATGATAAACAATGATAAAAAAAATAATATGAATTGAATTGAGTTAAATAATGAGAACCCTGGAACCAGTAATACCATACTATATAGATTCGGTAATTTATTTTGATACCTGAATTCATATAGATACTCGGTGGTGTGGGCCATGATCCTCAGCGACGATCAAGAGCAGATTGAGCAGATTGGGCGTTCCCTGGACAATATGAAGACCTGATAACAATACATTTACTACCAAGGAACACCAGAGGGTTAGAGATTTAATTCAGATGGGGGATGAAATCCATTTGTTGTAGAATGACATGCATAATATCCATTCAACACAGATATAGGAAATGGTTAAGGTATATGATTCCTACAAATAAATAAAAACTTAATCCATGATTCTGAGAAATAAATACCCAACCGAGATTGTAAGGGAAAAAATATATAAATTTCAAAAACTTTTTTTACCCTAATATCGTTTTGTACTCGCATAAGAATTTGTAGCATATTGCTAGTCACTTATTAAATTACCTTAACCATTATTCCTCAGCACATAGCGGAATTTGAAAGGGCGTCCAAACCTAGCATCCAGCTTAACCACGCATGTGTTTTATGTGTTTAAACCCCGACACATCGCAGATATTGAAAGGGCATCCAAACCTGGCATCCAGCCTAACCACGCATGTGTTTTATGCGTTTAGACCCCCAACACATCGTGGAACTTGAAAGGGCGTCCAAACCTGGAATCCATCTTAACCATGCATGTGTTTTATGCATTTAGACCCCGACACATCGTGGAATTTGAAAGGGCATCCAAACCTGGCATCCAGCTTAACCACTCATGTGTTTTATGCATTTAGACCTCGACACATCGCGAAATTTGAAAGGGAGTCTAAACCTGCCATCGAGCTTAGCCACTCATGTGTTTTATGTGTTAATAGAAACGCAACCATCATGACCAGACAGACACGCACTTCACATCCATAAAAGCCTATGTAAGAAGAAACCCATAAAATTAATCTGCGGTAAATAACGAAACATGGTAATGAAGCATTTTATACATAATAATCATGGTTAATGAGTAACGTGGCATTGAATAGTGAGGAAAGTAATTTTTTAATCATATTAAGTAAATGTAAAAAAGTAAACAAGGAAAACATACACATTCATAAATGCAAGGAAGTTATGAAATTAAATCTCATTCATTGATTTGGGACGACGACACAAAGAATATGCTAGCATCTTTGATTCTTAACCCTAAGATTAGAATTTGTAATTAAAAGGTTGATTAATTCATCAATTCCAATAGGGGGACACCTATCAGCGTAATGATGGGATACTTGGTTGCTATTACGTTCAATAGTCTTAACGTTTTTACAATTTTTATTGAAGATACTAGGGATGAGATTACCGTTATTATTGTTACCAATGCAACCATTAATGGAGAAAATCGTGATGGTGTTGGGTAAACTATTTTCTTTATCATTGTTTAGGTTTTTATTATTAACGTTTTGGTCAATTTTACCCATGGTGTTGAGGAGATGGTTGTCACTAAACTCAATGGGAAAAAGGTTGTAATTTTCAAAACTGTTTTCGTCGCTATTACCTATACGTGCATGTTACTATCATTAGTATTTTCTGGATTTGTTTTTAGCATAGAGGTGTAGGGTTTTTTTTTTTTTAAGTAAAAGGCGAGTCCTATTATATTACAACTTCAAAAAAGGAATACATATGACACGTAGGTGCCAGCTGTCCTGCCTATGTAGGAAACCAGGACAACTGGCCTGCCCACAGTAGCATGCAAAATCAAAGAGTTCGTTGTGCCACCCTGTCCGAAGGAAACCAGGGTACGTGTCCATTATCAACAACAGTTTAGTAAGGTATGTGCTAATGCTAACCATGCTAAAAACTGAAGAGCTACAACTCTGGTAAACTACAACAGAAAAAGAGTTGGAAATCATGCGAAACAGAAGAACCTATTCCCTGAAGTCCTTGTAGGCGTCCTTCACTTTTCCACTGCTGGCTGGGATGACATAAGACTGAGCATAGGTTGGACATTGTATCCATGGTGTGGCACTAGAATAGGCCACATAGAGCATGTCCAAGCGTTGGCTAACGCGGACTGCTCTGAAAATTTGATCATCCACCAGGCTTCGAACCTCAAAAATCAGCTTCAGATGCTCCGGGTGTAGGAGTGGTAGTGAGGGCGGCGTCTTTGTCTTGGCATCCATTTCTCAACGACCCGTCTTCTCCCTTTTCGACTACAAGTCGATGATGCTTTCTGACAGCTCCTCCTCTACCAGGCAAGTGGTGGGATCTTCATTAGGAGCATCACGGGGACCTGCAGTGCCTCTCGAGTGGGGCAGTGCCACTGCGTATCCTATACACATCGGGGGGTTCCAATTATCTGGAACGATAAACATCCTACTCTTAGAAAAGTCTGGTGGGAGATCCATGTTCAGGACTTCTTTGACAAAGGTTTTGGGTGGCGAGCTCGTATCGATGGTTGTCCGACGTCGTCTTTTCTTGGCCATGATCATAGCCCGTTCAAATCTCTTATGTCGCTTCCTTCTGGAGTTAGCCACATACCAGTCAGCTCCCATGAGAGGCCTCCCCCTAGCCCGTGGCATATCAAGAGCAAGGATAAATGTCAGGGTGTCGAGAGCACTGCTGCTACTCCTCTGCCTGGCAAGCTTTGAATGCACACTAAGACTTCTGGTAAGGCGGGTGAGGGCATAAATTATGGCTACTGCCATTAAAGCTGAGAGCTTAATGCTCTGGCTGGCTAGCTTGTGCTCACTCGTGAGAGGCCCCATCGATAGACGGAGGCCGATGGAGGTAGGGACCTTCATAAATAACTAAGTGTGAGGTGAAAGCCATTATAAATGGACTCTCCCTGCTTGCCTCCACGTGCCTCACCCTTTCCGCGTGTCACCCCATTCGGGGCTGGAAAATCCTTGCTGGCCATGAGTTGACAATGTTTGGATAGATTGGAGGCTCTAGTGCTTCTGGCGTCCCAGATTATTTGTTTTGTTTCCCTCTGTACTCCCTCATTTGCGAGGTAATCAGCCACTCTATTTGCCTCCCTTTTGACATGGGAGGGGATGATGTTGATGTTTTTCGCAAGTAGGCCTTTGAAGTCTTCGAGCAATCATGCAAGGCGTCAACTGGGAGAGATATTTTGTGGATTTTACCATTGCAATATCTTAGTGATTAGCTGGATGACAATTTGTGAGTCCCCCTCCAGAATGATTTTATAGCTGGACAGGGTTACTGCATGTCGAAGGCCCTGTAGTAGGCCCGTTATTTCTACTACATTGTTTGTGGTCTCTCCCAGGTACCCTACTGTCAAAGTTAGAATTTCCCCTTTGGAGCTCATGATCATAGCTCCATAGCCTATGGGTTTGGGATTACCTTTAGAAGCTCCATCAAAGTTAATTTTTATGAATCCAGTTGGGGGGAGGGTCCAGGTGGTTGGGTTGGGGAATCGATTCTTGGGAACTCTGATTGCCACTGAGTATTTTAAATTAAGTTGCGAACTTTGGAGGGTGAGTGACTCCTCTCGATTACAATCCTTGTCCCTAGGTTGCCAGTGCTTATTTCTTCTTGTTTCTTTGATGAGTACGGCAACTCTATCCTAGGTTGAATCTACAGAGGAGTCCTTGGAGTGGAAGATGCATTTGTTCCGCTCCTTCCATATCTTCCATAAAATAAATCCTGGGAGGAGTTGCCAAATGTAGTTCAGAATAGGATTGTTATAAGCGATTGAGTCCCAATTTTCAATAGTGTCTTTGATGCTTCCTCTGTTTTGATTAGATCTGTGCACGATTTGTGCCCACTGGTCCCAGATAGCTTGACTATAACGATAGTCGTTGAAAAGATGCTCCTTGGTTTCTTCTTGAGATTGACATAAAACACCTATGGAGGGCCTAATCAATCCCCTCTTCCTGAGATTGTCCCAAGTTAGAATTATGTTATGGATGATTAACTAGAGGAAGGTAGAGACCTTTGGCCAAAGTTCCTTGCTCCAAATATTGCTCCAAATGTTGTCCACTTCCTGATTGTGGTAATTTCCTTGTATGTGGTAGGCTTCCTTTACCGAGAAGTTTCCTGAAGCTGAGTGTCCCCATCTGAAGATGTCTGGCCCCTCCTTCATGGGGATTTTCCTGCATCCTACTTCCTGATGCCAGGCGGATAGGTTTAAGTCAGGAGGGGTTCCTAGATCATGGCTGGAGGTCTTCCATTGCCGCCAAGCCTGACACGCACCTATAGATTTCCAAAGATCCTTTACCTTTAGTGAAGGGGCTTGATTAAGGGCTTGTTGGAGGGGTATGAGATCTGCTAGGTCCTTTAGAGGTTTGAGTTGTTGCCACGAATCTTGCCAGAACCCTGCACTGTCTCCATTATGTATTTCCAAGAAAGCATGTTTCTGTATTATGTCTTTGTTTTTCCAAGTTGTGTTCCAAATGTTCGAACCCTGGATTTTAACGTTGTGTCTGATCAGCTGATCTAGCTGCATGGAGGGAGCGTATTTGTTCTTCCAGATTTGTGCCCATAATGCATCCATTGTTTTCATCCATCTCCACCATATTTTGGCCCCCATTATCTGGTTGAGCTTTCATGGGTCGTGAAGCCCCAGGCCTCCCCTACTTTTTGGTGTACAGACCTTATCCCAGCACACCAGTGCCCATTTCTTATTGGCCTGCATACCTTGCTAGAGGAAGTTCTTTTGGATGTTTACGATCGCTCTAATGATATGATTGGGAGAGGCTAAGGTAGTGAAGAGATAGGTGGGTAGGGTTTAAAGAACTGATTTTAGCAGGACTAATCTGGTTGCAATGTTTAAAGGTCTAAAGGTCCAGTTGGCTAGTCTGTTAGAGATAGAGAGGAGGAGGTTGTTCCAAGAAATGGATTTGGTTGGCGCTCCTGTGAGAGGAATTCCTAGGTAGTTGGATGGAAGGCAGCTCCTGGGGATGCCTAGGATTTTGGAAATGTGTAGCTGAACTGCAGCGGGTGTGTTAAAAAAGAAAATCTTGGATTTATCTAGGTTCAAAGTCATGCCGAAGGCTTCAGTGAAGTCAGAGAGGATGGAGTTGAGCTTAAGGGCTTCATGTGTCGTAGGGGAGTTCACGAGAAGGGTGTCATCGACGAATTGGATATGTGAGGGGGAAGGCCTAATGTTATGCAGGGGTAGGCCTTTGAGGGCGCCTTCCAACACCGTTGATTTAATGTAGTGGCCCAGGCCTTCTGCAATTAGAAAAAAAAGAAAGGGTGAAAGTGGATCCCCTTGCCTTATGCCTCTGGAGGCCGAGAAGGGATGCGAGGGGACTCCATTGACTAGGATTGAGAAGAAATCCAAAGAGGTGAGGTTCATAATCCAGTTTACCCAATCTTGATCAAAGCCAAAGGAATTTAGGATAGCTCTGAGGCACTGCAAGATGGATTTATCAAATGCTTTTGAGAGATCAAGTTTGATTAACATACCTGGGGTTTTCGTGGACTTGAGAGAGCTAATCACCTCATGTGCCAGTATGATGCTATCCATAATCTATCTTCCTTCAACATATCCAGCTTGTTCTTTGGATATGACAAATGGCCAAATTGGCTTGATTCGGTTTGCGATCACGTTGGTTATGATCTTGTAGATGACATTTCATAAGGCAATGGGTCTGAACTATTTGGGGTTCATGACTCTTTCTTCCTTTGGGATGAGAGTGAGGAAGGTTGCGTTAAAATCTTGGAGAACTTGACCCGATGTTCTTGATTCCTCGACGACCTCCCGTGCATCCTTACTTATGAAGTCCCAACAGTGATGGAAGAAGTTTGTAGTGAAACCATCGGGGCTAGGGAATTTTTCTGGGGGCATATCTTTTACAGCCTGGTCCACCTCTACCTAGGTGATTGGCCTTTTAAGAGCAACATTCTATTCGGGGGCGATTAGCACGGGAATATGACTGGTAACTCGGGTGATGGATTCACTTCTATCCTCCTTTCTTTCCGTGAGGACGTTCTGGTAGTATCTGTTGAGCTCCTCTTCAATGTGCGTGTGTTCTCTTATCAATTGGCCCTGCTCATCTTCTATATGTGTTATTCTGTTGATGTGTCTCCGGTGTATCATAGTTCTGTGGAAGAATTTAGTATTCTTTTCCCCTTCTTTGAGCCAATACACCCTGGATTTCTACCTCCATAGTATTTCTTCTTGCTTTATTCTTTGCTTCAGTTGCATTTGTAGCTTCTCCTCTTCCTCCATGAGCTTAGTAGTTCAAGCTCCCGATATAAAGATTCTTTGTATCTCGGCTAGTTTGTTCTCTGCATCCTTGATGCTTTGGAAATATTGCCGAAGGTGTTTTTGTTCCAGTGTTTGAGCCTTTGCTTGAAGTTTTTGAGCCTTTGTTGAAATATGTACATCTTGGTGCCCTGATCTGTCTTAGATTGATTCCACCAGGTTTGTGTTAGCTGTTGGAAATCTGGGCGTGTGAGCCAGAATTTCTCAAATCTGAATGGTTTAAATTTCAGTGTTGTCTCTATTGCTATCTGAAGGGAAATTGGCCAGTGATCAGAACCTGTTTTGGGGAGGATCAAGATTTCTATACAGAGGTCTCTTTCAATCAAATCCTCTATTACGAGAAAGCGATCGAGTCTGAATGCTACATGCTAGCTACTTGATCTACGATTAGACCAGGTGAAAGTGCCATTGTTGTTCTCTATGTCTACTAACTTTAACTGTTCAGGGAGGGTTTTGAACTTACCGTTGTCTTTCTCCATTCGTTTTCTTCCTCCTATTTTTTCCTCCAGTGACATGATCATATTAAAGTCTCCTCCTAAGATCCAGTTGGGCATGTTTCCTAATGCTTTAACTTGGGTTAGCTTTTCCATAAATTTGATTTTATCCTGTTGTCCTTGTGGGCCGTAGACATTGGTGATGGTCCCCTCCTGATTTGAGCCTATAACTTCAAAGTGAGATGACAAGGTACTTACAGTGGAGAAGGGTCCACTAAGGATAGTGTGGTTAGGGTTCCACAATATTTCTAGACCCCCCGATGCCCCTGCAGAGTCTGTGTGGACGTAGTTGCAACCTTTCCATATACGTTGGAAGATGGTTTCAGCTTCCATTCCTGCACATTTAGTTTCCTATAACATTAGAATGTCTGGGCTTTCCTCCTTGATGCAATCCCTGAGGATTCTTTTCTTAGATCATTCGTTGAGTCCTCTAATGTTCCAAGTGATAATATTCATCATTATGAGGAGGGGTGTGGGTGGATGTATCCCTCCGAGAGCTTATGTATTTGACCTAAGTTGATCATTAGATTTCCATCCTCTTTAATCAACTAATGTACTGGTTTCCTTCACCTTCTTTTATTCTCATGTGGTATTTTCTTAGATCCGGAGCTTGATTTTGTGGCGATGCCAAGGTGCGTTGTGGATCTTGCTATTGAATTGAGGAAGACCTTATGCACATTTCTAAGTTGTTCTTATGGAAGGCCTTTCAAGTCTTTCTGATTGAGGGCTTCCTCCAGTTTCTTAAGGTCGATGCCTACTAGGTCTTGGGCATCCATTTGCATCAAAGTATCTCCATATGCATCCCCTTTTTCTTCTGCATTGATCTCCTTATTCGGATCAGAGGGGGAGGGTGTGGGGTTCTGGGCTTTTCCTTTCTATAAAACATCATGTGGATCTTGGATTTCCTCATATTTAGGTAGCTGGCTCAGTATATCATAAGCATTCCTAGTATGGATCCCAAGTCTGGGGTTAGTTGTTTATTTTCGAGTGGGATTTTTCTTCCTCATCTGAATCGTAGTGAAACCATCTTTCTGCAGATTCTAGCTTGCCTTGGGAGCTTGCTGCTTTAGGGGGCAGTCCCAGAAAATATGGTCGTGTTCGTGACATTTTCTGCATCTGAACGAGATATGTTCATAGTCAAGGGTTTGTGACCAATCCTCGTCCTAGTACTCCAGTATTACTACACCTGGTAAGGCTTTAGCTATGTTCATGTAGACACATATTCAAGCATATGAAGTGTATTTGTGTTGCTTTGTGGCTTCAGAGGCTTTTACGTATTGACCGATTGTATTTCCTATTCCCATAAGAATCTCTTCCAGCCAGAACTCTTGTGGGAGGGAATATAGGTGGATCCATATGGGTGCCATTGTAAATTCCTCCTTATCTGGGCTGAAGCACTCTATCCAGTACCTTAGTAATAGCCCTGATGAGTTGAAGAAGTAAGCTTCATTCTCAAAGATGCGATCTTTGTCTTCAAGGTTGTATAATATGATGGTAAAGAAGCCTTTTGAGATGATCTAGACCTCATAGTCTCCTTTGGGATTCCACCAGTGTTTGATCCATTTATTCAGATCCCTTTCTGATGGCCAGAGTCCCAAAAATTTTCCAATGAGGGCATGTTCTTGCATGAACTGTATGTGCTCCCACACCTTGGTTGAGCTTATGAGGTACTTGGGCACTTTTTCCATTTGCGGGATGCATTTCCCAGGTTCCCAACCATGGGGTGCTCTGGGATGAGACGTGCTAGCTTCCGCTTCCATTTCCTATCGAAGGTCCTGCTCCTTGGCGAGAAGTTGTTCCCGAATTTGCTGTGGCGGCTCGAATGTTGGTCATTTTTCCCTCGTCCCAGATCTGTCATTAGTTGTTATGTTGCTATATGAGGGGGGTTTCCCCCCCTCTTTGGTGCCCATGGCTGCGAATCAGAGCCAATAAGGGTTTGCGCTGAAGCTTTAGGGTTTCGTAGCCGTGGCGTGTACTGTGTCGATCAGGAAAAGGCTCGCATGGGCATAGTGCTAGGGTTTTTTCAGATCACGTATTCTCCTTCTTCTCACCGGTATATCGAGGTGTCAGGGTTATTACTAAATGCATGGTGGTTACAATTATTTTCAATGTTGTTGTTATCTTTGTTGTTTACTGAGTTTGTGTGTGGACTAATGTTATCTATGTGGTTATTGTTTTCTTTATTGTATTCAGTACTGTTTTCAGAATTTGCGTGAGGGTTAGTGTGCTTACTAATTTCCTGACTATTTTCATTGTTGTTTTTATTCCTATCTTCTGATTTTGCTTGGTTACAGTATTGATGATTAATGATCGATGTGTTTTCCTTACTTTGGAGACTAATGTTGTTATTAAAAACCATTAATTTGTTTATGATCTTTTTTAAGTTATCCTTTTGGGCTTTCTTTATTATGCTAAAATTCTTGTCATGTAGTTGTGTGGGCAATTTCCAGTTGGGACCAGGGAGCATAGGCAAAGAATGTTCGTTTTGTTCAGATTGAAATTCATACCTTTTGTTATGCATGCATACATGTTTCTGCACGGTCTTTGGATGGGTAAATTTGCTGTGTTTCTTAATAACAATGTTTTCCTCAAATTTTGCGGCCTTGAGGGAAGATAAGGCATCTATTTGTGTCCAAAGAGAGGGTTGGATTGTGTTTTCCATAGTAGTGTGAAGTTCGAGAAGCTTAAGTGAAAATTTGTCTAATTTAAACCTTTCTTTATGAATTTCATTACGAAGTAATGAAATGCTGGCCTTGTGAAAAATACATTAATTTTTATTGTTTCTAAGTCTATGATTGATCATGATAAAAACAAGAATCACATAAGCGTCCCTACATATTTTTAAAAATTTAGATCATATTTCCTTCTCGCTAATTGAAATCGCATCCGCTCAAATTGTCGGATTTTATTAGTTGTATCCTGTCCGTACAGGGTCAGTATTTCTATTCTAAGACTTTTGTGACCATTGTTGTTATGATATAGTTCTTCCAGATTCATCACATTCATTTTTTCATCTTCGACTTTTCAGACCAAGCTGGTGTGGTCCATTATCAGGAAAGTATTATGAGAAATGAAGGAAAAATGATTTAACAATTGTAAATAAATATTTAAAGAGTTATTATGAAGAGTCGGCTTGTTAAAAGTAAAATCAATAAATATTTACAAAACCTAAAAATATTATTTATTTAGAGCCGACTTATTAAAATGAAATCAAGAAAAATAAATTATTAATTATTAATTGATTTTATAGCATGAGTCATTGTGGTTAGTGTTGGGATCCAATTTTAACTAATTTTCCATCCATCATCTCTGTTAAGATTTTTAGGTTGTTTTTCAATTTTGATGGCTTCTTTGAATTTCCTATTGTGATGGTGATCTATCTTGGAAATTTTTTTGACATCTTCAATACAAATGTGATGTTTGGTTTCCTATGTATTATTTACCACAGGAGCAAGGGATCATATAGACACACTTTTGTTCGATGGGATCAACATGCTCTTTGACTGACCTAAGGGAATTTATAATAGTGTTTAAGGGTTTGAAAGTTAGTCCAATGCTTTTCTTATTTAAAATCCTAGAAATCTTATCTGTTGTCCCTTGTATGTAGGGTAAGAAAACCTTGGATGCATCATTATTTTGTTTTTTCTTTATTTCTAGTTGTTTTAGTGGCATTTCAAAATGCTTTAATCACCTAGTGTTTTTTATAACTGTTATTATTGAATACGTTGAGGATATGATTTTCAAGGTGTTCATCATCAAAGATTCTGAAGGCCCTAGAGGCTAGGGTATTGAGAACGCCTAATTTTTTAGAAGGGTGATGATGGGAATTGGCATGAAGGTACTTTTTGGTGTGATTTTTCTTCTTAAAAACTTGGTGGGCTAAGGATCCATCAGGTCTTTTTATGCCATGGTCTAAATGTCCAAAATCAGTCCATAAACCCATAAATGTGTTTCCTAACCATTTTGCAGAATCATTATGTTGGGGTGCCTCGAACGGTTATATAACTTTGTCAAGGCGAAGTCCAAATCTGCATGGACCTTCTATTCTAGCAAGGTTCAAACCCTACGAACCTGCCTCCTAGGAGGTTCTAGTATGAGAAGTCTTCCATTGAGTTTCCTTAACTTCTTGTAGATTTTCCAACTTAGCCTTATTTTTATTGAGCTTCATTTACTTCTTTCGTCTTATCTGAGTCTCTTTAACTTTTTATGGAATCCTCTTTCCATTTTTATTCTTATCTTCCCCTAGCTTTATGGCTTTCCACAATCCAGGTACCCTCAAAGGTTCTGAAGTTAATATACCTTGTCTTAACACTTCCTAAGTGGACAAAATTCTCTCTTGGATAGATAGGTCCTTCAAGCCTTATTGCATTCTTTGAACCTTGATAGCTAATTATTTTACTTTATGTCCCTTCTGTGTTGTTACTTTTCTTTGTTGATTCGACTTATCCTATCATTCTTCTCTTAGTAGGTCTATTCTCCTATTCATGAAATCCCTTAATTATTTCTATTTATTTTCTCTAGCTTCTTCCTCTTCTTTCCTTCTGATCTTATCCTTGTCAATCCAAGTCTTACCTAACAAAAGTGGTAAAGAGGCATTGACCTCAAAAAACCTGATGACTTCAAATTATTCTTCAGTCAATGTTCCATGAACAATAATAGGTACAGTAATTACTCTTCCACATATATTTATCATCTTTCCCTTAAACAATCCTATCCTTCCTAAAGAAGGTACCACAATAGGCTTTCCCAAAACTTCCCAATTTTCTTTTGTCGTAATATTCACTTGTGTTTCTTCATCCAAGACTATACATTCGATGTCAAAGTTTTTTATTCTTACACTTATGCATTGTTTGGCTTTCATATTTTCTGGTAAACTATAATCTTTATGAACATTCATCATTTCTCATAGATGTAACAACATAGTCTAAACATCATCTCATATTTTCTCTTTATGACCTTCTAACATACTCTTAGTTTCTTGACTATTTTCGAAATTTTCTTGTCTTATGTTCATCCCTTCAACTTTAGCAATAATCCTTGGACAATCCTCAACCTCATGACCAACAACCTTACAACAAATACAAATAGGGCCTACCCCATGGCATTCCTTAGAAATATGTCCCGACCTTTTGCAATTATAACACAAAGTCAATCTTCTTTTTCTCTTAAATGTTCCCCAATATTTTATGTACTGCGCACTTCCCCTAGGATTATAGTGATGGACCTGCAATCTGCAAAAATTATTTCTAGGTTCCTGCATCCATTTATTAGTCTAAAAACTCTTTATATGCATATGAATAACATATCTTTCTTCTTTCCATTAAATTTACTCAAATCAACACTTTATTTCAACTACACCCTGGCCTTCACACTAGGACAAAATCTATTAAGCATACTTAAATTCATGCTTTGAAAACAAAAAAAATCACTTATCTTTCTCTTACCAAAGAACAAATCTTACCTCTTTTAGGATCTTACCTCTTTTCTTCAGAACAACCTAATTTCTTGGAACAAAGCTTTTCAAGTTAAGTAGATTACTGGACATTTTAGCAACAAACATAGGCATTGGGATTTTCTTTTATTTACTTCAGTTCCCAACAATCACAGTTTCAGGTCCCAACAATAGAACCATTTCTTGGTACAGGGGCAGACACATGGTTTGACGCTTAACAACGCACCAAAAAAACCCTAATTACCGGCCCTTTTGTCAACACCTTTGAAGGAGGTGAACTCTCACCTGAGGTATGCGTAAGGGGGGTTATAGGACACAAGTGTCTGTAACCAGACTGGGACATGATATGTGATAAGATCACTTTGCAAAATATTATGTTAACGCTTTGGAAGTGACATGCATTATTTAAATATCCGTATTAACATCGCAGAGTATAATTAAAGACAAATCAATGCAATAATAGAAAGTGATTATACACCCTGAGAACCTAGCACTGTGAGTTATATCTAACATTCATTTACCCTTAATCATAAGTAAAATACTTAAGCAACAAAATATACATTCGTTACACATTGTAATCAAAGAACTAAGCAACTGCATAATAGAAAAGACATTGCACAAAGAAAACCATGAGACACCAAATATATGTGGTTCACCCCAGGGTGGGGATACATCCACAAACCACTTCGCCTCCTTATTATTCACCAAAATATTAAATCCAGTCACTACTGTGCACTAAGCCACAAAGTCGGAGTTCCCACAAGACAGAAGATCTGTGCATTAAGCACTAGATCCTCCTCCTTTACCCTCCAAAAATAGGTCAAATGAACAAAGCCAAAATATCTTACAACAACAATGAGCACCTATTACAAAATCATAGTCAAGAACAAAGCCTTGACCACGTGCATTCCTTTTCACAAATCACTTCTATACTAGTACCTCTACCCTACATTCCTCTTTATTTATACTTTCCAAAATCTTACAATAGGGCCCAAACATGGGGAGAACCGATGGGTTGACATCCCATAAACCTATTACAAAACCATAGAGGTCGCTTTACTGGGTCCACATAGCCCTAAAAATAGGTGAGATCCATGATTTCACTCCTCTTGGGCACTCCTCCTTCAATCAACATGTGAAAGTCCAAAAGTGGGCCAAAAATGACCAAGGTTTCCCCAAAAATTGGTTTAGGGCCAACAACTGACTATGTGCATAAGGAATGAGGAAAATGATGGAAATAATGGTGAGAGAACACCCACAATGATGGATTTTACCACATAAATCATCATTCTTCTGGGTTGACACTTGGCTTTCCAGGATCTCATTCCTTTCCCCAAAGGAACTTAGGATAATAGGTTATGTCCAACCTTAGTATTTTAGGAATATATTATAATATTCCTTTGGAAAAAATCCCTCAATATTAACCCCCTTTCCTAGCCTCTTATCCCCTTCCCTTTCCCTTTCTATTGGAGCTTAGTCCCACACAACTCTTTCTTTGTGGTTGGTCTACACACAATGATTTATTTTTATTAATGATCTAAATAATTACATATAAAAAATAGGCTCACCGGCCTTAACATCTAGACTATATATCCTAATAAACAAATAAGCCTCCCATGTTATCTATACTTGGCTCATGAACCTATAAACCTCATTACAATTCAGTAGGGTCTCGACCTTGGGATATTACAATCCCCTCCCCTTATTTATGCATTGTCCTCATTGCATCCTATTTACATAATACAACAAGATTTTCAAAAATATGTGGGTATTCTGCCAACATAGCATATTCATTCTCCCAAGTTTCATCCGCAAGACCATACCAAGTCCATTGGACCTTTACAGGCCCTATGTCTCAATTCCAAAGGTGTTTTACTTTTTGATCCACAATGCGTACGAGATGGAAATGAGAAAAACTTTCTTTCTCCACCTGGATCACATTCCAATCAATAACATGATTAATATCAGGGATATATTTCTTAAGCAATGATACATGGAATAGATTATGAATAATCATAGATGCAAGTAATGAAAGCATGTAAGGTATTGTTCAAATCCTTTCTAGGATTTCAAATGAACCACAATATCTACTTGGCAACTTGGAACAATTTCCCAACTTCAAAGAATTTCTATTGGACTTCACCTTCAAGAAAACATGATCACCCACTTTAAATTCCCTGTGAGTTCTTCCCTTGTCAGCATTGTTAGAAAAATAGGACTGCGGAGCAATAAAATAAAAAAAATGCAAAAAAAAAACACAGAAGACACACAATACAAGAGAGACATAGATTTATGTGGTTCACCCAGTGTGGGCTACGTCCACCAGAGAAATTTCTTGGTCCTTCCTTTATTATTATCCAGCAAATGAAGGGATACAACCTACAACAAAACCCGTTGTAACTTTATCTTATTTCTCTCCCAGTCTCCTCTCTCAGAATACAATATTCACCATCAACATTAGCTGCAATACATTTCCCTCATAAAAGAGGGTTGCCTTCTAGGGAAAAAAACCCTAACATAATCTCTACCGTTAGATCTGTGACCTTATAATGAACAGTCTAGATTTACAATGAAATTACAATATACTTTTATAAGGAAATTTTTGCTTTGGGGGCTTCACATCGGAACGCCTACTGGGGGCCCTCTTTCCCCTAGACCCCCTAGTCGGGGGGATAGGCCCCCCGGACCCTGCAGAGGGGGTACCCCCCCTCTGCACTCCCCCACGTGGAAGAGTGTACATACTTCTGGGGTGTAACTACTTCATGGGGTATAAACATAGCTGAAAGCAAGGACTTCTGAATCAGGAAGATAATCAGTCTTCACAACCAACAATCTCCCACTTGGAGACTGATCTCAACAACTCCACCGCTGTTGCATATGCTGGACTCTGAACCTTCTTGGACCTAGAAAATTTATCATCTTCATCTTCATTCTTGAAGACCAACTAAAACTGAGAAAGAAATCAGTTTCTCCCTGGTTACTCTCTTTGTTAACATGTCTGCAGGATTTTGGCTAGTGTGTATCTTTTCCATCTTCAATTTTCCATCTTCCAAGGCGGATCGTATGAAGTGGTACCTCAACTGTATATTCTTAGTATTCGAATGGAAGGTTCAGTTCTTTGCAAGGTGAATGGCACTATGACTGTCACAGTACAACTTGTTGTCATGTTTCTTTCCCAATTCCTCCATAAACCTTTATAACCAAATCATCTCTTTACTAGCCTCTGTAGAAACAACATACTCTGCCTCTGTTGTTGAAAGTGCAACAACCTTTTGTAGTTTTGAAATCCAACTTATTGTTGTTCCACCTATAGTAAAAAGATACCCTGTGGTTCTCCTCATGCTGTCTTTATCACCTACCATATCTGAATCAACATATCCCTGTAGAAAATTGTCTGAACCTCCAAAAGACAATGCATGTGTAGTAGTACCTCTCAAATACCTCAGAATCCACTTTACTGCCTCCCAATGTTCTTTACCTAGATTGTTCACATACCTTCTCACAACTCCCACTGCATGTGCAATATATGGTCTTCTTCAAACCATTGCATACATCAAGCTGCCAACTTCTAGTGAATATGGGACCCTGGACATGTATTCTATCTCCTCCTGTGTCTTGGGACACATTTCCTTAGCTAATTTGAAATGGCTGGCCAAAGGTGTACTAATTGGTTTTGCATTCTGCATTCTAAACCTCTCCAA
>JZKD02S1868601.1:332374-346144 GCA_000966675.3 Picea glauca
CATAATCTCTACCATTAGATCTGCGACCTTATAATGAACGGTCCAGATTTACAATGAAATTACAATATACTTTTATAAGGCAATTTTTGCTTCGGGGGCTTTGCCCCCGAACCCCTACTGGGGAGCCGCTTGCCCCCAGACCCCCCAGCCGGGGGGATAGGCCCCCCGTACCCCACAGAGGGGGTACCCCCCCTCTACACTCCCTCATGTGGAAGAGTGTACATACTTCTGGGGTGTAAATACTTCATGGGGTATAAACACGGCTGAAACAAAGGACCTCTGAATCAGGAAGATAATTAGGCTCCACAACCAACAAGCATAACTTTTATTCCTGTCTTGGGAATCCTTTAAATTACTTTGTATCTTCAACATTTTCTCTTCCATTTCTCTAAGAAAATCAGTCTTAATCATTATTATATCAGCTAGGTTGTTCCGGCTTACTGGTGTGTTGCACTTTCTTCCATAAAGTGCCTCAAATGGGCTCATCTTTAGTGATGCCTGGTACATATTATTGTAGGAAAATTCTACCAAGTGTAGATAATATTCCCATTTATATGGTTTTCCCATCACATACATCCTTAGCATATCCTCTATCACTTGGTTTACCTTTCTTGTTCTCCCATCAGACTCAGGATGATAAGTTGTGCTAAAGTTTAGATTTGTTCTGAACCCTTTGAAAAATACCTTGCAAAACTTTGAGGTAAACTTTGGGTCTATGTCAAACACAATTGTCTTGGGTATGTCAATAAAGCATGCTACTTCCCTCGTATAAATATAAACAACATTGGTTTCCTTATGCATAAACTTCATAGGAATGAAATGGGAAGCTTTAATAAGATTTTCCACCACCAACATGATAGCATCATGACGCTTGATTGGTCTAGGCAATTTGGTGATGAAATCCATTGTCACCATTTCCCTCTTCCTCTCTGGAATGGGAAATGGTTGTAGCAACCTAGCTGGGTGTCAATGCTCAACCTTGATCCTTTGACACTCCAAACATTTAGCAATTTATTAAACAATATCCCTCTTAATTCCTAGCCAATAATATTGTCTCTTGAATATTGAAACTATTTTATGATATCCTGGGTGTCCAACATAAGCTACATTATGCAAATCTTTTAAAATCGTACTCCTCAATTAAGGAGAATTGGGTACATAAATTATGTTCCTGTACAAAATAAATCCATTGATTTCCAATTCATAATCTTCAACTTTCTGTTGCATTTTTCCTTGCTGCAATTTTGTTACCAACTCCATGTACTACAAATCATCTTTTGAAGCCTTAAAAAAATTTCATTTAAGATTAGTTTGATACATGTTAATGGATGTTGCATGAAGTTCATGCACTCTCCTGTTGAGTGCATCATCCACTTTGTTTTTTTTTCCTTTGATGTGCTTAATATCAAAGTGATACTCACAGAGGAATTCCAACCATGTCCTCTTCCTAACATTGAAATTTGGTCGATCAAACAAGTATTTCATACCATTATGGTATTTCCTCAACTCAAACCACTTTCCCATGAGGTAGTTCCTCCACTTCTTCAAGGTGTGCACTATGGCTGCCAACTCCAAATCATGAGTGGCATAGATCCTTTCATGCTCTTTCAATTTTATGGATTCAAAACATATCAAAAGCCCATTCTGATTGAGGACTCCACCAAGTCATTATTTACATGCATTTGTTCAAACCACACAATGTTCATTCAGATAAAAAATCCTCATAATTAGAGCATTGGTTAACAACTGCTTCGATTGTTGGAAGCTCTTTTCACACTCTTTTGTCCACATAAACTTGAACCCCTTCCTTTGCAAATAAGTAATTGGGTGATAAACTCTTGAAATCGATGCACAATCTCAATGTCTGATCTTTATTATTCACAAATAAAATTGGGGCACCCCAAGGTGACACACTTGGGAATATATATCACTTCTTCAAAATTTATTCAAGCTAAAATTGTAGCTCTTTCAGATCTAGTGTACTCATTTTGTAGGGAGTCTTTCATACTAGAGATTCTCCAGGCATCAAATTTATATAAAAATCAATATCACTCTTTGGGGTTAGTCCTGGTATCTCCTTGAACACATCCTCAAAATCTTTCAGGACTGAGTGATCCTCTAGATTTGGCACCTTATCCTTAGGTGCTTCCTCTGTATGAGATGAAAATATTTGGCAACCCTTCCTGTAACACTTCTTCATCTACATTGTTGATATCTATCAGATAGTAACTACCCTAGGAATTCCTTAGACTATTCTTGGGTTCCCTTCCTCATCTAGGAAATTAAATGCCTTGTTATGATAGTCTAAGAGAACATGGTGTTTTTCTAACCAATTCATACCAATTAGATAGTCATATGAACCCAAGGGCACGATTTTCAAATCTTCCTTGGTACTCATCCCATTCATGTCTAGTGGACATGATTTAACCAACTCAACAACTTTTCTCTTGGATGATGTAGCCAGTTGTACCAGCTAAGATTTCCCATTCTTTCTTCTTGGAAAATGAAATATTTCCACTCCCTTAGGATTTATATATCTATCAATATCTATTTAATCTATTAAAAGAGTAAAGGCATGATTATTGATCATACCTTACACTTCAATCATGTGTTATTGAAACTCATGTTTCCTGTTGTCCAGGGATGCATAGATCCTTGGAACACACATGCCCATGTCCTCCATTGTTTCATCGTGCTACGCATTGTATATGGCTCTCACTTTGTCACTTTTTTGAGGAAAATCCCTATACTTATGGTCTCCTTTACAACCCTAACATTGAATGGGTTTCTTCCTTGTCCTTTTCCAACCTACCTCAACAATTCTATTCTCTCTAATAGATGGTTTTCCTTGACCACTATTTCTGAAAAATGGTGGGTTGTTCCCATTCGGCCTCTGTTCCCTCTTAAACTTCCTCTTTTCCTCCCAATACTTCTAGAAAGTAGGATTTACTTTTTTCATATCATATAAGAATTTGAATCTCCTTATGGTTTCCTCCAAAGTCTTGGGATCATCACATTGAATATTATCATTGATGAAAGATGGAAGCCCACTCAAATACCTCTAGATCTTAATTGTCTCATCCTTGATGAAGGAGACATAATTCAGAAATTCTAAAAAAATCTCCTTTCATATTCATCAATATTCATGCTGTCCATTTTTAGTTCAAATAACTCTTTCATCTTTTTTTCATAATAACTCTTGGTTATGTATTTCTTTTCAAAATGCTTCTTCAATTCCTTTCAAGTCACATTTTCTCTCTCTAAGGTGTTGCATTTGCAAAAGTTTATCCCACCACATGGATGCCTTTCCTTTCAGTTGATAGATATAAATTATTCCTTCTTCATCAAAAGAATAGTTATTCAATTGGAACTACTTCATCATGCCTAGCAGCCATGTCTCGACATCTTCATCCTTCTTGTGCTCTCCATCAAAAGTATGAGGTTTGATCTTATTCATTTTTCCTTTAAATTCATCCACCCTAGACCTCCTATTCTTCCTAAAAGGGGATGATATTGAGATAATATATTCTCTCCTATGGGAATCCCTTTGGGAGTAAAGTGATGTCTATTATTACTCCTTGATCTTCCTTTTCCCTTAGGGTTCTTGTGGCTTCCTGATTTGCTGTAGCTACTCTCCTTATCCAACTTCTTTTCAATTCTTTCAAAGATCCGAATTAACATCATGTTGAAGTCTTCCTGCTTCTCTTTGGATTTCATAAGCCTTCCATTATCACCCTTGTGGCTCTAGATATATTTCTTCAATTTTATTAGGGTCTTAGCTAGATTTATGTCTTCCTCCTTTCCTCCTCCATGTCCATTGGAGTTGATTCCTTCCATACCCAATTGGACATTCGTCCTTCTGATTTCATCCTCTTGACTGTAGACTATATGTGTATCATCCATCACTATGCACTCTATGTTGATTCTGATTTGAAAAATGTTAATTCTGCGAAAATGTGCATCCAATAGAACTTAGTCAAGATAATTCTTCTTAATAATTTCATGAAAAAACAAACCATTATAATTCATTAATATATATCATACTTATTTTCTGCTAATTTCTTGAGAAATTGACTATTCAGATCGAATCTATGGGTGAACAATTATATTCTACTATTCAATACCTTTTCAATGCCTAGTTTCATTCTCAATTCTGAGTTTTGAGTAGGAAGTTATGGATACTTGAACAATTTGTGTTTTCAATGATGCAATCATGTACATAAATTCTTCCAATTTGGAGTCGAATTGGTTCTTAGATCCATGTTGGATCCCTTCTTCAGGTTTATAGGCCCTCCTTATGTATTTAGGTGTAGGTTTGTACAATCAAGAACCTCATGAGATCTCTCTCTATGTCCTTTTCTATTCTTAAAATAAAATTTTGGGCTCTAGCCCCTTTTCTTCGGTCCCCAAATTCATGTGATCTCAACCTGTGACCCAGTGCTAACAACTAGGTTCTTATCTTGTGCTTCGGGCTTCTGGGGCTCCATAACTTCGAGGCTTTGAAGAATCTTCCTTCAATACAATACATTTCCCCCGAACACCAATTATTAGAGTACTTAGAGGATGTACAAAAAGATGGTCCTTATTCTTTTCTTAGATCTACAGTGGATAGGAGCTCTCGAACTCCGAGATTCAACGGTTTCCAAAGAAATTCTCTACAAATGTCTCGTAGTGTCGACTCACCGAATATTCTCTCTCTTGACTCCATGTGTCATTTTTTAGTCAATGGTCGAGATTAACTCCGGCGTTTTGTAGTTCTCTACTCACAATAATCTGCAAATCAATTCCTCTGTAGTACCACTTCTATAGACCTTGGGATCTCACATCACACACCCTCTATGATCAATGATTGAGATGGAATTCAACATTCAAGCCTTTGGAAGTCCTTGACCTCAAATTTGTATGCTTTGAATCCTCTAGACTATAGGACCTATTGTTGCGTGTCCTCTCCCAATCAACGATGAGGATTTACTCAACTCTTCAAAGATTCTAAGGTTTCTCCTTCCTCACACTTAATTTATTCCAAATGATGAATTGGTAAACTCCTCGGGTCCAATTAGTACTACACACCTGGGTGCTACGTGGAATATCCCAACAAGTGGACACATGGCCCAATATGAGGGGTGACACATGTCAAGTTCTAAATGGAAAAACTATCCCTTTAAAAGCACAAAACACCCTAACACATGGCACACATCTTGTGTTCCCATGTCATCCTAGGTGATGTCACCAAGCCACGTCACTTCAATGCTTCATGACTTCGAAACTTCGGGACATCGAGACTATGCAACTTCAGATATCCGAAAGTTCTTCCCACAGTTTTCCCTGGAACGCCAAACTCCTGAACTTATTAAGCTCCCGAGGTCCAAGTAGTACAACTGTCATCAATCAAGGTGGTGAAACATGGCCCCACCACCGACTGACATGTGTCAGATCCCAACCAGTACTAAGGACCTGTCAAAAGTACAAAAAAAAATGACATGCGGTAGACCTAGGTAGGTTAACATCACCCTAGGTGATGTCATCATGCCACATCATATCTGACGCTTTGGGAATTAAAGGATTTCTTATAATCGACACTTTCTCAAAACTACCTAAATGTCGAATTATCCATTGTCAAACAAGTCCATGTCACCCCAAGGTTCTACAATTTAGACACTTCAGATGATCTCTTCTCATCTACACAATTTCAAACTCTTGAACTATCGACTGTCGATAACCGCTTCCTGTAGCTTCGGGACTTCAGTGATTTCTTCAACGTGCAATCTCCAATAGATTACCTCAAACACCAAGCTGCCAAACCACATGATAAATCCAATTTTTCTCCACCTCTCGAATGATCTACAACTAAGAATCACTCTGGGACTTCGTAGGATTTCGTTGTTGATTACCCCACAACCCAAATTTTTTTGAATTCCAAACATTCCTTAATCTGCAAACACATGTACCTAGAAATGGATGGTGAATATTGGTTCTAGACTTCATAACTTCGATGCCCTGGGGATTTGGAGCTTCAGGCTTCGATAGTTTTCTCTGCTATAGTTTTAAAACAACCGAAGGGGCGAAGTCCGAAGGACTTTTGTAATTAACCTCCATGCACCTTATTTAGATTTGAGGGTTTTGAGGGTTATTTCTTCTTTCCGAACAGATCCAAAAGCCAAAATTTAAACTTTATGGCCCAATACAATGGTTGTCATGGTTTATCAAATTCCTATACATCTTGAGCTTCCAATACCACCCAATATCTCCCTCAACGCCGCTCTGGCACTTTGTACATCAATTCCTTGTCGAAATTTGACTCCAAATTCAACATTCGTGGCCCATCAAGGTTCAGTGTGGAAACCATGGGCTATGATACCAATTTGTAACATACCCCGGCTACCCAAGCTAGGGACATACTACCAAAAATCTTTACTTTGTTAAAACTATGAGATATATATATATATATATATATATATATATATATATATATATATATATAATGTAAATTTAACAGATATAAACATTCTTCTCATACACATATTCAAGCGGAAGTGGCAATATACACATACATGCAATATACATAGGAAATTATGATAAACTTCAGACATGTACTTAAACACAACATGTAAAATTAACATAGAATTTGTACTTATCTTTTTATGAAATCCATTGACTGGGTGAGAACCTTCCAAGAACCTCCCAGCCTTAGACCACACTGCTCCAAGCTATCAGCAATGGCTCATGCCCGAGATGGAACTAAACTCCATTGAGGGTAAAGGAAATCCTAGGCTAGGATGAGACTACAAAAGATACAATATGCAACAGGAAGGATTCCCTCCAAGGAGCCTACTTACGCCCATTACTCACAAAATATCATTCCCCACATTCTTGTCCCACCCTAGGAATATAAACCTTCATTGTTCCAAAGTTTTTTGACTGCTCCACTTCCCTTCTAGGGCTTCAAAAAAATGTCAAACTAGGAATTCTCAGAGCTCTATAGCTATTGTTGGACTCCCTCTAGAAGAAATCACTTCCTCAAAAATCTCTCTCACCTAGAGAGAGTTTCTCACATGCCTGAAAACTTTCTTCTTCTATCCATCTCCTAAGTCAAATAGGTAACCACAGTAGAAAAATCGAGTAAGGCATGGTACAGACTCAACAAAAATACTAGTGCGCAGAAGTTACACAGGTTCAGGAAAATGGTTCAACAATGGTGGAAATGGCTAACTGTGTTCTTTCTTAGTGTGTAAGGGAATGGGGAAAAGGATGGAAAGAATGGTGAGAAAACCCCCACAACGATGGATTTTCCCACATAAATATACATGTGCCTAGGTTGAGACTTGGCTCTCCAGGAACTCGTTCCTCTCCACTTGGAGTTCGTTCCTCTCTCAAAATGAACTTAGGATAATATGTTATGTCCAACCTTAGTCTTTTAGGAATATATTATAATATTCCTTTGGAGGAAATCCCTCAAGCCTAACCCCCTTTCCTATCCTCTTAGCCCCTTCGTATTCCCTTCCTATTGGATCTTAGTCCCCGATAACTCTTTCTTCGTGGTAGATCTAGACACAATGATGTATTTTTATTAATGATCTGCATAATTACATATAAAAAATAGGCTCACTAGCCTTAGCATCTAAGCTCTCCATCCTAATAAACACATAAGCCTCCCTTCTTATAGATACATGGATCAAAAGCTTATAAACATCATTACAATTCAACAGGGGCTCAACCTTGGGGTATTACACCAGAGTATCTCATCATGATTATCTTTGGTTGCTATTTGGTCCATGAGATAGACTTCTTCCTCTACAAGCTCCTCCTAGTGCCCGAAAGCGCCCATTTGATGTTGGTTTTGTTTCATTCTTTATTAAAGTTTTTTTTTGGCTTGAAATATGTTTCCAAATTATGATTTATTCCATAACTTGATTTTCTATTTTAGGTCCTTCAATTGTTTTTGGAGTCTATGCATCGGGGATCCCAAGTTGACTACTGCTTCCTTCCACCAGGAGGGAAAGTTGGAGTGGAAGGAAGGGTCTATCACCCAAAAGGATTCAAAGTAGAAGGGTTGGTTATTGGGGCTTGTTGGGATGTCGATGAGGAGGTTGATGGGCCAATGGTCCTATCCATGATAGGGGATAATAGTGGCTTCTATGTAGTATTTTATTTTAAGAAGATATTCTAAGATGAGAAAGTGATTTAGACTGGAGGCTATATGGTGTTGGCCAACTCGGTGGTTTCTCTCCATTAATGGTTTCCCAGTCAACCAATCTGAGGTCGCTAATGGTTTCTTTAAATATTCCAGAGTCTTAATACAGTCGGTGTAAGCCTCTTCTTTTCTCTAGGAGAGAAGTTGTTAAGTTAAATCCCTCCCCTATGATCCAAGGTTGGATTTCTAAGAGAGGAGTTATAACTGGGAGAGACTGTAGAAAGGTTAAATTATCCTAGATAGTTTGAGGTCCATAGACATTGGTGATGTGGCCTAATTGGTGAGATCTTATTGATTTGAATTTAGCAGAAATAGTACGTCGCGTAGAGAAGAAAGAAGAAAGGGATATCTAGTTGGGGTTCCATAGGATGTCCAAACTACTTGGTGCTCCTTCAACATCTACTATTATGACACTGCAACTTCTCCAACATCTTATGGCCATTTTCCCCATAGTTGTGGAAGTGCACTTGGTTTCTTGTATCATTATAGAAGGTTTTTCATCAGATATAAAGTATTTAAGCATCTTTCCTTACTTGGGATGTTAAGGCCACTTACATTCCATGAGATGTATTTCATTGGGAAGGTTGGGGTGTGAATATAATTTTTTCTCCATACTCTTAATCCTTCCATAATTTAGAAGATTTTCTCCCAATTATTGTAAGAGTTTCTTGTTGGATGGCGTTCCTCTTTTTTTGTCATCTTTTGGTTCCTTAATAATTTCTTTACATGAAGTGTTATTTATCCCTAAATATGAAGGCAAAATATTCCTTAATTTAATCTGAGTGAAACAACGAAAGATTACTAGCTAATCGATGATGGATTCCCTGATGTCTCTAGCACCGAAGCTTGTGAAGTACGCACAATTATAATATACCATGCATTTGACTCTCATAGCTACTGGCATTAATGAATGTTTGTTCATGTCCATATGTCCTAATGGATGAGATGGATAGTATTTGACTGCCTATTGATCGAATGAAAGCACCAAGGGCAGGGGCATTGGTAGTAGTTTATTCCTGCAACACCACTCATTGATTTAGTTGCCTGAGTAATCGATCCATCAACATATAATAGGGAATCAAAGGAAACAAGCGCAGAGACAGATCAAAATCCAACAACAGCATCGAAGGAAGTCTCTTTGTAGTAATCTTATTTTTTGATATGGTATGTGTTCCTCTTTTCGTTCACATGTTCTTTCTATGCCTTGCATATCTATATCTTCTAGATCCATGTCTTCCAGTTCTCCCTGCTCTGCCTTTATGGGTTTAGTGGGGACCATTGGATCATCATGGTTCTATAGCTAGGGGTCATAGTTGAGGGAAGAGGGAGCACTAGTGGCGACAATTTTATTTTTATGTTTAGGTTGGGCACTTGGTTGGGTTTTTCCCGAGGGGATGGGGTCGAGTACTTCTTTCTATGAGAAATTAGCAAGTGAGTCAAAACTATTACTCATGGGGGATCCTTTGGGGCTGGGTTGGGTAGGTATTTTATTTTGGGCTTTACTCTTTTCTTGGAATTTTTAAAAACCTAACTCGTCCTTTTCCAATTATGTATTGGGGGGATCTTCTTTCTTATTCATGGGACATTCCCGAAAAAGGTTCCAATGAGAATGCAATTTTCAACACGGAAAGGGAATGTGTTCACAATATAGGGTCTCGAGCTAGTCAAAATCCCTATATCTGAGGCATATTGATGCTGACACAGACTTGGAGACATTGAGATAGACATAGATCCGAGCGTAGGAGGTATAAAACAACCTTGAAGGGTGGCCTCTACTATTTTGACAAAGGATCCAAGAGCGTTTCCAATACCCTCTATAATTTGTGTGTGTCAGTACCTTGTGGGAGCAAGTACAATCTCATCCATACTAGACTTGTAGTGAAATATTTATTTTTCGGCCTGAAGTTGTCTTTCTAGATATTCATATATAAACCAATAGAGTTGAAGAAGTATGGTCCTCCTTGGAAAACACTTTCTCTACCTTCTGCGAGGTTGAAGATGGCCATAAAGAATCCTTTGGATGCTAGTTTCATGGAGACTTCCCCTTTGGACTTCCATATAGTTTTGATCCAACATATGAGGGATTTCCTTGAGGGCTAGAGGCCCATAATTTTCATATGAGGGCATGATCTTGCATGTAGTGGATGTCCTCCCGAAGGAGGGACAATAGGATTTTGTACTGCAGAATTTCCTCTTCTTGTAGGTTGTAGGTCGATGGGCTTTTATTGTCCAATTTCGAGTTCTCATGGTTATGAGATCAAAGCAATTTCAAGATTTTTAGGGTTTCCTTAGCTTATTTTGATTGTTTTATGTCCATTTGGTAAGGTGTACTTGAGGTTTCAGGTATGAGGGAAGCCAACCACTATGTTTCATAAAGAGGGGGTGAATTTTTCTTGAGTGGGGCCAGCCATTGCTGGTTCATGATGTGAATTTCAAAACACATGTTATAACTTCAATTGTTATACTTTGTTCGCTTGGGTGTGATTTCTCTATTAGTATTTTCACATTACATGCATTACAATATTAAGATATATCGAATGTTAAGATATATAGTGCACGATTAACATAGGATGTATTAAAATAAAAATCATGCAATATAATGTAAATATGATTATTAGGGAATGTATAAGGTTAAGTTGTATAATGAAACTATTAATATTGAAAAAAAAGAGAGATACATAATGACCTTCACTTCCATATTATCATTTCCATATTATATGTTTTGAGTTAAGCTTTGAATAGTATTCTGAATCAACTTCATTTTTAATATCATCCATATAAGATTGAGGAAGCTAGCATATGGGGGTAAAAGAAAATATGAGGAAAAAGTATTGAGATTAGTCCCTAAATAAGTTGTTTATTATTTACTATAATGATACTATTACTTTCTTACTATTCACCCTCTTCATCATTGAACATTGTTACTTTATTTTTATTCACCTTAATTTTATTTAATGCATGTTGGAGATAATTCCTGATTGTTAGAAAACTTCTAGAATATATTTTTAGCTAATCATATCCTCTTTCTTTGAATCTAGAATTCAACCATCTATCTTATATATTTGTAATCATCCACTTCATCAATAACTAACATGTGATTTTTGTGCCCTCGGGTCAACTTGAATAGTTTTAATATTATAAACGTCAAATTTCCCAATCGTGAGTTGGTGTGAGACGTTAGATCTACTTGTGATCACTAGAGGTAGATAAGAAGCTAGATTTCTTCAAATGAAAGTGAGAAGATAATAGTTAAGGGGTTTTTGATCATCACAACCTCGTACCTGTGTGGAACGTGAGACCTGCGACAAGGGGAATCTGCTCCCTTACATCATTTTCATTAGCTATGTGGTATTCCATCAAGTATGTGGTGTTAGTTGAGTGACTGAAATTTTGTTTAGGGAACCTCTGCTTCTGATCTGTAATAGTATCGCTGAGGAAACCATGTCTGAGCATGTGTAGGAAAGCCAAATGTGTGAAATTCATCACCTTCCTTGTTGTGGGTAGTAATTTTAATTTTTTTTAAGATGGAGAATATAGTGTTGAAAAAATTTAATGGTCCTGGAAGTAAAGGTTCAGTTGCATATGATGCATAAGAATTTAGGCTACATTGTACATGGTACATAAAAGGCACCAGCAGATTCTTAGCAATTAATTGAATGGTAGAAAAGGGAGAAGAGAGCCAAGTCTATTCTTGAATTGTCTTCTCAACTTCATCTTATTAATTTAATGAAATCTTTTGCAAAAATGTGGGAATAACAAATGTGGGAACAACAGAGTAAGATATTTGGAGAAAAATCTCTAAATGAAAAGTTTTCCTTAAAATTACAATTTTTTAAACATAAAATGTATGATGAATGATGAGACATCCTTTCCTACTCACATAAATGACTAAAGTCACCTATACCTCAGTTGGTAGAAATTGGCACCAAGTAGATGATGATGATGGAAAGGAAATTTAAATTATGACACTGTTATTTTTACCTTAAGTCAATTGTCCTCCAGAACACCAGATGAAATGATAGAAGTATTGTTAGAAGAATAAAAGAGGATGAAAGTAGGAGACATAGAGGTCAATTCACAAACTTAAATTGCACTATTTTCCAAAAGTAGGATGAATAAAAACATGAGTTCAGTTGAATGTTTCTACTCTTTAAGAAATGGACATACTAAAATATGTGTCAAAGATCTTTTAAATGGAAAACTAAAAGAATGGGCCAAACATAGTGATCTCAAAAAAAAAACTCATGTCCCCCAGATGGGGTGCCACGCAGAGAAAGATGGGCACGTGGAGAAGTGCCAGGAGGGGCCATTAATGGTGGCCAACCACCATCATATCCCCGCTAGTTATGAGGGGCATCACTTCAGTCGGCCTCCACCTTTTGATGGGGCCTCTCACTCGCGCGAACAGGCCGGCCAACCAGAGCATTAAGCCCTCAGCCTTAACGGCTACAACCACCATTTATGCCCTTATCAACCTTCTAGGCAGCCTTAGAATGCATTTGCATCTTACAAAGTCGAGCAAGAATAGACGCACAGGGGAAATTCTAGCTCTCGTTCTCATTCTCATCATCCCACGAGCTATAGGAATACCCCGCAGAGGAGAAGGGTGGTACGCGGCCGACTCCCGACAGAAAAGGAACAAACGATTTGAGTGAACTCTGGTTCTTGCTAAGAGGAAGAGACCCAGGGAGACCACAACAGTAGATTCTCCCTCCAGAACTTATGTCGAGGAAATTTCATCGATGGAACTCCCCCATGAATTCTTTGAAAGTCGCATGTTTACGGTTCCGAACAATTGGAACCCCCTTGCGTGCATTGAAGCAGAAGCACCCCCTCCTCGCCCGCGAGAATCACATGGTACCAACGATGCTCCCACTAAGGAATTCGCCACTTGCCTGGTAGAGGAAGAGCTGTCAGAAGGCAACAATGAATTGCAGCCGCAGAGAATGCAACATGCAGACCAGGAGACGGATGCTAAGAAAAAGTCACCACCCCGGCCACCACTTCTTCACCTGGAGCACCTAAACTTGATCTTCGAGGTCCCCAGCATGGTGGATGACCAAATTCTTAGGGTTGTCCGCGTTAGCCAACGCGTGGATATGTTGTATGCAACTTACTCCAGTGCCACCCCACGGTGACAATGCCCCACCTATGCTCAGATCTATACCATTCCTGTTAGAAGTGTCAAGGAGACGAACTGATCCAGGTGGATATCGGGGGCCACCCACCTTTTCCAAATGGCTCAAAACAGTTTTTTGGCCATTTTGGCAATTAACTATTTTTAGCAGGTTTTCACTTCCGGGGCCATTTTGAGGGCCTAAATGAATTTTTTTTCGAGATAGAGGTTATCAATGATATTCAAAGGCATAACTGAGCCCCCAAAATTAATCTACTCGACGATACCTTTCCAACAAGCTATCACATGCCTAAAATGGAGATCGTATGCAAAAGTTACGACCTGGGGAAGTTGACGCACCAGCTTACCCAAACGGGTCCCACATGACTTTTGGTGCTTCATCTCCTAGGGTTAGGTTTTTGGATGTCTAGGACTTTTGGCATTCCCGATTATTGTAAAAATG
>JZKD02S1868601.1:388320-406572 GCA_000966675.3 Picea glauca
CAGGGCTTGGATTTTCTTGTTCTAAGTTGGAGTTCTGCAATCTGGGAGGATCATTACGGGGGGCATCGGTTTGCTGGGGGTTTTGGGCACGGGGGCCAGGATAGCCTTACGGTATCATGGAGCTAGGAAGACAGACATGTTGCTTCTAGCTGACAGGGAGGAAACACAGTTTGAGCAGAGTTGGTTAGTGCATCAGGAAACAACAACGCAGCAGGCTAGACAACCAGATCAACGGAGAAATTAGCATCAGAAGCAAGTAATTTGTTTATGAAATTGCTAAGTTCTTTTTTTTTATGTTGTAGATTAAATGTTAATCTCTGCTAAAAATTTGCTTATATGCTGGTGATTGAATTATTTGTGTAATTTAAAGGAATTGTATCAAATTTTGTATCTACAATCCCTACACTCATGCTCCCTTAGTTCGAAGCAACCTCCTGGAAGTTCATTTCACCCATAGTTATGATCCTTTCACCAAGTGCATTTCTCTCTGGAAAATTTTGGAGATTGTTGGTGCTTACCCTCCATCCGGGTGTTTTCTGGTGCGCATAGACCCTCCCTTCATGCCACGACTCAAGGGTATATCAATGCATGGTGCGACCTGGTATTGAGCCTGGGGCAGGGAATCTCCTCCTTTAGTTCAGCCGTGCACAACCCAGAACCCTTCTCCAACCTTTTCCCCACACTACACTTCGACTTCTCTCCCTCCTCTAGCTCCCATGGATGCCCAACCTTCAGGAGAAATCTCTCCCCCTCCCTTTACCCACTTAGTCATCCCTTCTCCGTCAATTCCGAAAGTGGACCCTGAAACTGACCTCTCCCCACTTTCAAACCCCTTCAGTTGTAGAGTGGAATGGTTTGATCTCATGGGTAATTCAATTGGCTATGTGCCACCTCCCCCATTGTCCCCTCATTTTTCCCCCACAGTTTTTCCCTCCTCCCCTAACCTAAACTCTTCTTCCTCCTCCCCTATTTCCCACTGGCCTTCCCCTTCGATTTTCAGGGACAGAGAGCTCTCAACCACTCTTGACAGTATCAAACAAGAGCTGAAGGACATAAAAGCAACCATGAATGAAGTGCAGTCCAGGGAAGATGATAGATGGCATAGGGTGGATAACGTGATGGAATTTCTGCAAGACCTGAGAAGGGCCATGGCAGATCGAGAAAAAGGGAAAGAACAGGTAGCAAAAGTCTACGTCGGACTGTGTCTTGGTCTAGTTCACTAAATTTTCCCCATGTTTTATCTGTTTCTTAGTATTTTTTCGGCCCTGCGTGGCAAAGAAGAATGTATGCCTTCTTGCATTGGACACCTGGCCATAATATTAGATAGTTGGAAATGGTGGTTTCCCAACTAGGCACCGTTACCCTTCTTTTGACTTTGAACACCTGGCAGAAGTGGTTTCCCAATTGGGCCTTAATTCCATGCAGTCAGATAACTCTCAAACATATGTTTTTTTTATGAGGATCTAATACAAAACCTAAATTACAAAAACAAATTAAATTTCTTATAGATTTTAATTCTTCTTTTTAAATACTATATCCATTACTATTTAATTAAATCCTGACTTATGATATATTTATAGTGATGGTCCTTCCCTAGATTGAAATTAGCTTACAATGGCGTTATTCTTTTTTTTTTTTAAACCTTGCAGAATCTACAAGAGGTATGACTTGCGTTTTTCATTTAATTTACATACATGTGGTTGTGTCGCTAGTTCTAGGTGATTTATGTATTGAGATAGGTGCATCATATACTTTATAGTTTTGAGAAGAAATGTTGTGGTGGAGAAGAGAATATATGTAAAGTTGTGACACAAAATAAATATAGAAAAGAATAAATGTAAAATCTTGAAAGAAAAAAAAAGTAAAGTATTGAGAGGGAATAACTTGTTCTTAATGTACACAAAATAAATATAGAAAAGAATAAATGTAAAATTGTGAAATGCAAAGAAGAAGAGGGAATAACTTGTTTTGAATGTGCAACTTGTAGTAATGGAAAAGCTTAAAATGGTTTATGGTTGTTTTATGCTTATTTTTATGGTTGTTTTATGCTTATTTATGGACTCTTAGGGTTGGAAGAAAATAGTGTGTAAATTTTGTCTTATTATTATGCTACTTATATTTTATAGTGTTGTCACTACTAAACACTCTTTTTTGAGAGGATATGGACTGTACTATAACCATTTATTTGTTGAATAATATATTAATTGTTCTTGAGTGTGGGGTTTTTTCTAGAGGGAGGGTTTTCCCCAAGGCATTGGGTTATTAATAATTTGTTGTTTATCTTGTTTTCTACTGTTTTTGTATTCTAGTTTCTTCACATTCTTCTCCCATGGATTGATGTAGGAAGAGTATTGTGCATCTCTTCTTTCTTTCATTTGGTATCAAATCTTGATCAAGTCAAATGCAAGGTGTTATAGACAAAAATTTTTTATCTAACATTTGTTTGAGTGGGAGCTTGTGTAGAAAAAAATCTTGTTGTAGATAAATGCTAGCACATCCATATTAGAAATGGAGAACATTAATATCACTAAATTTTACCCATGGAAGCTCAAGATAGAGCATCTTCTCATAGATTGAGATCTACGGGTTGCATAACTAGTATGAATGATGAAGAGTGGGTGGTGTTGGACAGAAAGGCAAGAAGACTTATCAGGCTGTGTTTTATAGATTTGGTATTATTGAAAGTGTCTCGAGAAACAAATGTAGTAGCTACTATCTAGTAGAAATCCTCGGTTAATAAACTTTTTCTATGGAAAAATTTGCTCTCCTTGAGAATGAATAATATTGATTCTCTAGTTTATCACTTGAATTCTTTTAATATTATTGTGGCCTCGTTGATCTCAATCATAGTGAATATGGATGAGGAGGATCATTGCATGACCCTTTTGTGTTTGTTTCGACATTCATGGGACAACCTGGCAATGGCAATGAGGTCATGGCTACTCTACTCTCATAGGAGGTGAGGTGGAAATATTGTGAATCCACCAATCAGGCCTTAGTTGTTTGTTAAATATCAAAAGAGAAAGGAAAGAAGAGAGAAAAAGGTACATCTAAATCCTATAAGAGACATTAGAAACCTAGAAATCCGAAGGAAAAATGTTGGAACTACGATAAGGTTGGGAATTTTGGAAGGGATTGCAAGGAAGAGAAGAAGAAGATTAAGAAGGAAAATAATGATTTTGATGACAAGTCTAATATTTTTATCATAACGGTCGTGGAGATGTCTTTGTTGCAATAATGTAAACATGTGTAAGCTAGAGTGCATGGATGACAGAATTTGGAGCTTCCTTCGATATGACTTTTGATCGATATTGATTTTCAACATATGAGATATATGATGTTGGGATGGTATACCTTGGTTGTGAATCTCCTCTTAGAATAGTTGGACATGGTAGGGTCTTAATCAGATTCCCCTAATGGAAGAACAAAGCGAATTAGTGGATTTTTTCACATGTAGGGTCTTGCAAAAAAACCTAATATCTGTAAGCACACTTAAATATATAGGTATGTAGGTTGTTTTTTCTAACAAAGGGTGTAAGATGGTTTGAAGAGCCATGGTACTCATTAATTGTGTTCAGGTGGAAATTCTTCTTTACTAGCTTGCATGCACTATTGAGCGTAAATTAGTTCTTCAAATTTTGCAATGGAGATATCTATACTATCTACACCTGCACAATTGAAACCTCATAAACAATATATTGATTTAAATATCAAGTTACCTAAATAGAATACAATGATATGATAGAAAATATTTCTCCATATAGGTGACAAGGGCCTATAGGCCTCAAAAAAATAAAAATGTTGTTGATCGAATGAATGATTGTGATCTTGAATTTTTTTTTTTCATCACTACATATACGGAAAACAAAACCCTTTTCAATTTCAATCTAGTTCTCACAAAACTTTTGGGTTGTTGGACTTAATTCATTATTATGTATTTGGTTTAGTTAAAGTTCCTTTGATTTCTAAGGATTTGTATTATGTATTATTCATTGATGATTATTGATGTAAAAACAAAGAAATCAATCACTTTGAGAAGGCTTAAGGGGCTCTTAGAATTTACTAAAAGGGGTGGGTTCCCTTAATTTAAATATTGTATTTTTCTTAAATTTGTAATTATATTCTAGAAAGATAGGGTTGTTAGGAAGAAGGAAGGTTGTTTTTCCTAATTTATTATGTAAATGAGTTAGTTTAGCAAATTAATTGTGCTAGGTGGATTTTCTTAAGTATAGAGGATTGGATTAAATTGATCCTCATAAATTTGAGAGAGGGGATACTATTTTGTAATGAGTTGCAAAAATTTAGGAATTTGTTTATTGAGATGGCACTGTATCTTCCATGCATAAAATGTAAGTCAACGGCATGAAAAATAATGGCCAATTGGTGAGAAATCAGAAATCTTTCCGAGGAGAGAGGCCAAATATAAGTAAATAAAGCCATAGAGAGAGGGTCGAGGAGAATCCCAGATTTGGAATCGGGCTAGAATGATATTCCGAGTTTGTACATATTTTAAATATAGTTTTGAGTAAATGAAAGTATGGTAACTCTTAATTGTGTGTGTCCTTTATTGAATCGTTTGAACGCTTAATTAATGAATATAGGCTTTGTGTATACCCGGAGAAAGAAATTCAAATTTTGAATGTGTTGTAGACATAGTGATCCCATTATGAAGGTGGCAGTAAGATACCTCTCTATGAATAAATCGAGGATAGACTGATTTAGATATCTTATAGAGCGAAATAGAGATGAAGAGTCGAAGTTTCTATAAACTTCGTTGCAGTGGAAACGAGATTCTATCCTATTTGTTGATCATCAAAGATCGACGGCTGAAAGAAAAGCAATAAACTTGGATTAAGCCTCATGAACAAAAGTGCAGCAGAAGCGGAGAGAGATTGTGACCACTGATAACTATGGATTGACGATGGAGGTCAATCTATTGCATCAAAAGCATAAACAATTAAGATGCAAAGTTAAAGGGTTATGGGGGTCCATTACTTCGGGGGAGTGATAGACCTATAAACCAAAGCCGATAGTGTAATAAAATTGAAGGTGGCAATATAATCAATATCAATGGTTCCAAAGTGGACACGTGGTGATGTCCTACTGGATTGCCATATCGACCGGACGATATTTATAAGTGTGACATCCTCCATATATGCCATACCCAATATCCAATATCATGTTTGCATGTTCCTGGTTCCATATCCACCCCTAGCATATCTGTTAAAAGGTTAATGTGTTGTGTATGTGATACACCAATAGGCGATACGCCAATATCACGGTTCCACAATGGGGTTACAACATATTGGAGCCCGCAATATCAGTGAATTTTGATATGTGTTGCATTGTGATCGCCGATAAAGTGATACCTGATGCCTAATATGCATTTCGTTATAGCCTCTAGCTATATAGAGTTTAACAAACGATTCTAGAGCTCTGTTATAGCGCTTGGTTTTATGGAGTTTAACCCTTGAGTTTTGGGTTAGGATGAGTTTCAATACATGGGATTTGTGTATGTAAAATAAAGGTTTTAGCGTATGAGGGGTTTAATATGGTACTTGTGCGCAATTTGTTAGCATGTGTTGCTAAAGATTTCGACACTTCAACCCAACCCAACATTAATTTGGGAATCATAGGTGAGAAACGTGAGTCTATGTAAGTAGGGTCCCTCAATTTAATGGTACTATAGGACAACAATGCTCTAAGAATTGGTTTGCATTTTGGTTTGGGAGAGTTATGTATTTGTTGAAATGAAGAATTTTGTGTATTAGAGTAAAGGATAATGTTCAACAAAGAAACTTTGAAGTTGTAGATTAGAGGCCATTGCAACCAAGAGTGGATAGAAATATTTGGGGGACAAGATATTGGAACATATCTTGTAGGTAAAGAATTTCATACTTTTCAATAACTTGGTTAAAGAATATTTTTGTTGATAGATATCAACAAGGAAGGATATTATGATAGAATCCTTACAAATAATAATTTTGTGATAGAAGAAGGAGAATAGTAGAAGTTCTTAAAGGAAAGCGAGTAGGAGTGCAAAACCTATAGGAGTATAGGAATCTCAAGAAGGATCCATATGAGAGGACTAGAGATACGAAGAGCCTAGGATTTGGAGGAGAATCTTGGTGAGGTATATTACAACAAGGTGAAACATACTTGTTACCATAGAGGCTTATTGCAACTTATAGTGATCATGTAGAATCTCATAAAGGAAGAAATGGAGATGACTAGAGATAGGATGAAGGGTTCAGAAGAAGGCCATAATCAAGTGAGATAAAGTGAGAGAAAAAATGGCAGGAAGTGGATGAACGATGAGGAATTTGACAAAGAGATTGTTGAGTTAAAGGAAAAAATTAATGTGATGAATAAGCTATTATAGGAGAGAGTTAAAGAAAACCAAATATATGGTTGGAATTTGAAAAATAAAGTCAAGTGGCCTATTGTAAAATTATTTGTAAGGAAGTTCGGATAGAGGTTGAAGAAAAAATTGAATGCTTGGATTAGAGAGGAAGAACTTAGAGAAGTTAAGCATAGAAAGTTCTTGAGAGAAGGACCATCAATTTACTCTTATGATCCAGAGTAGGGAGTAATTATTGGAGAGGAATATGAGGAACAAGATGAGTCGCTCATAAATTCCTTGTGTGTGTGTACAAGTTATACAAGTTATGAAAATAGGAAGTCACAAGACACTGTCATAAAGGACAAGGGAGATGAACAATTCCCTCATGAGGGTATAAAGGAGAGATTGATCTAGGAATTTTTCATATCATAGGAAGAGACACCATTGTCTCATAAAAGCAATGAAAAGGGAAGTTATGCATGTTCAAAGAGTGCAGGTGTTGAATAGAAACAAACATAGAAGATGGTCCTCACAATGAATAAGGGAGAATTGTTTTATGAAGACAACCATAAAAAGGAAAAATGAATTGAACAATAAAATTCAGATGCAGAGAAGTGTAACATTATATATATATTACATAATCCTCCCTGGATGTGGGTTCACCCCCGTCCACCTAGAGGGCACTTCCAATCCCCTCAACATGCGAAACGAAGACTCGATGCACTCCACCTCACCCCCTCCTCATGTGCATTAATCTCCCACTTATCATGAGCCACCATTCCATTACTCTGACTATGGCTATCTCTCCCCACCTACATGGCTACTGTACATCACACCGGTCCACACGCTTGCAAAGTTTGGTTGCGTTGATGGTGTCATGTTTTATCCCCCCTCCACATGGTGCTTATCACTTCACTAGCCATGACCTCTCCTATAATTATTTCTTTGTACATCCATGAGATGGCTCTCTGCTCGCCACAGGTGGAAACTCTCTATTGTCTGCAATCGGTGGTGGAACTCCCCCCATGCAGCACCCTACAAGCATAGTCCCTCAATCATTCCTCCTTGCGAGCATGTCATCCCCACCTTGGGGTGAAGTGGTCGCGGCAGGAGATATTCCACATCTCCTCCCCTACCCCTCTTTACCAACTAGGATGGATATGACCACTCGATCCCCAAATTTCTACAGAAACTACTAGAAAATTGGGAACAAGAGGTTTCATGCTCCCTCCCAGCATCTCGCTGCACCTCCAGACACCATCACAGTTATTGGGTGGTAAAAAACCTTATCACACGCACCGTCCTCAACCTCTCGGGTGTTTTCTCAAATCCCTCCTAGTTCGCCTCGCTCACCCCATTCCCCCACCACTCATCCTCCTTCATTATCTCCTCCCTCCCCTGACACCCATCCTCTTCCCTTTGCATCCCTCCCTATCACCTCGGAACCTAGGGAGAATTCCATCAAACCAGTCGTTGAGACCACTCCATGAAAGGATAGTTCGCTGATGGATCCCTTTATCAAGAATGAAGGCCTCCTGGTGAAGAAACCAATCTAAGAAATATCTATCTCCTCACACGATAGGGACAATGATTTCAGTAGATTCCCCATTGTAGAAGAGATTGGTTCAGATCTCCCTCCCATCATGAACGACAATCACACTTGACTCTCAATCTGTTCTTTTTCATTACTTTTTCATTTAGGACTTTTCAAGATTTTTCGGTAATATGATAGTAAGAAAACAAACAAATATCTCTCATCCCAGTTTCCCACCAAAGGGTAGGAAGGATGATCAAGTATTTTCCTAACCTAGTTTCCCAATAAGGACAAGCCTCAGCTTTTTCCATTCACACGGATAAACACTGTGACTCTATGATTGTATCTCTACTGTATTTTTAATAGATTAGTTCCATAATTTAATATATATATATATATATATATATATATATATATATATATTACATAATCCAATTACCATCACACATTTTTTTTCCGCATGTTGTCCATATACGTGTGGCATGCTTACAACCACTAGAATTGTTTCCTATCTACCATCGTGACTATTCAAGCATTGAATTCAAGGGAGTAAACATCTATTTTAAAATATTACAGGTGTATTAAAACTAAACTCTATGTCTCTTCGTTGAATATATTTTTAATTGTGGAAAAATTAAAATTCCATTTGGGCTTTATTATTGTTTAGTGAGATCAAATGATAGAAAAAGTTGAATTAAAGGATTAGAAGATGGTTATTTAAGAAAGTTGAAAAAATAGGCATTAACATTCATAAAGCCATTGTTAAAACGGTATACTTTAAATGTTTAAAGTTAATAAAAGGGTCCCCTAAGTTCCAATTCAAGTTATCAAGGAGAAAACAAATTAGGCAGAGATATATTTTTTAATAAGTGAGGAAATGCAAGAAGAGATATGAAAAAAAGGGGGTTATCGTCACATTGGTATCGTGAAATATCGATGAAATCCAAATGGATTCTATTCAAATGACAGAAGGAATTTTTTCTGAAGGTTGTCACACTTCATGTTTTGGGTTATTTACATTAAATGGAAGTATCCATGGAAAATAATTTAACATCTCCATCAGTATGATTGAGTATGAGAATTATATTAAAATTAATTCGGAAATTAAATTATTAATTCCATAACGGAATACACTTGAAAAGTAATATACTTTTCTCACGAAACTATATTAAATTAAAGAGTTACAAGTCACAATTGATGAATCTGAATATATATCTCAATTCAATGTTACAACTATGCATAAATAAGAAATCAACTTCATTCTTGGGTTACCCTGGTTTAAAAATATAGGTACCTTCATCTTAAACATGGATAAAATTTTTGTGTCGTTTCCCTATAAGAAGAAGATGGTGAAACTTTAAGATACTACTATGAGGTGAAAATCGATAATACCTTCATCAAAAGACTTTAAAAATATCTTGAAGATGATCCTTCAACAAAATCAAAAGTCAAAATCTTGGAACTAAGTAAAGGTTGGGCATTTTAGAAGGGATTGCAAGGAAGAGAGGAAGAAGAAGAAGAAGGAAAAGAATGATTCAGATAACAAGTCCAAATTTTTTTATCAAGACAATGGTAGAGATGTCCTTGTTTCAATAATGTAAACCCGTGTAAGCTATATTGCATGGATAATAGAATTTGGATCTTCCATCGATATGACTTCCCATCGACATTGATTTTCAACATATGAGAAATATGATGTTGGGATTGTATACCTTGGTTATGACTCTCCTCTTAGCATATTTGGCCATGGTAGGATCTTGATCAGATTTCCCTAATGGAAGAAAAAAGGGGATTAGTGGAGTTTTTCACATTGAGGGTCTCACAGAAAATCTAATATTAGTTAACATCACCATCAGCATGATCGAGGATGAGAATTATATTAAAATTAATTTTTAAAGTAAATTATTAATTCCATAGCCGAATGTAATTGAAAAGTAATATATTTTTTTCATATGTATATATATATCTCAGTTCAATGTTACAACTATGTATAAACAAGAAATCAACATCATTCTCAGGTTACCCTAGTTTAAAAATATAGGTACCTTCATCTTAAACATGGAAAAAAAGTTTGTGATGTTTCCTTATAAGAAGAAGATGGTGACACTTAAAGACACTACTATTAGGTGAAAAACGATAATACATTCATCAAAAGAATTTAAAGATATCTCGAAGATGATCCTTCAAGAAAACGAAAATTCAATATCAAGGGTGCAAGAAGAATTTGATGAAGTTATCATAGATAAAAATGAATAAATTTCTCAATTAAAATATCACAACCAAAAACTACATCCACAAATCAAGAAGTCAAATGATACAAAACATTGCATTCAAAAGTTGGAAGAAGAAAATCAATATCCAGGTGAAAAAATTTCAGAAAAAGAACGAAGAAAATTCTCTTTTAAAAATCCTTAATGCAACACCCTACCAAGATGTTAAACAATTAATCTTTCATTTTATACATATACAATAACAACTTTGCTTTAACATAATTTTATTTCATTTACACAATTCTTCTACATTTGCTCAACGATAAATCTAAATAGCATGATGAAATAAGTAATAGGTTAACTCTAAGATTTGCAACTTAAAACAAAAGTATATACAAAATATCAACAACAAATACCACTGAAAAATACCTCTTCCTTAGTTTGTCGAAGCTCATCCATTGTAATGTAGTCCTAGGTGCTTCCAAACATTATTTTCCCGCTTTCCCAAAGTGAAACAATGGAGTCCTCCCTGCCAACTAAGAGCCTAGCCGGCTTCCTAGCTCCAAGAAACCTTTCGGTTTCTTGGCCCTCCATGCCCGTGACTCCAAGAACAACAAAGCACAAATGCTCAAAGAAAACTATCAAAAGAATTATATCTTCCAAGAATTTTACAACCTCTCATCATGCTCAAACCTCTCCATCCTCCTCCTCCTCTCTACTTCTTCTCCCTATTTATCAAGTTTCCATACACACTTCCCCAAGTCTCCTCAACCACCCTCGTTATTATTCATCAACCTCCCTTGTCTAGATATTTTGGGAAAATATTAAAATAAAACTAAATATAAATGACTTGCATTAAACAATAATAAATAAAATAAAAATTCTCTATTCTCATGCTAGCTAATAAATGTTATTTGATAATTTTCCCCAAAATGTAAATAACACCCCACCATGCTCATTTAATTCATCACACCCACCATCTATCAAATTCAAGAAGGTATTTAATGATTTTAGATATTTGTATGCAATATAATTTACATATTCAATAAACATTCAATTAAGTAGTTAATAATTTACTTTAATAATTAATACATTAATTACTTATACTAGTGTACATGGGTAGGGTATGTGTGCGTAGCTACCAGACACATAGCTCATGCATGTACTAACGATAAACAATCATTGCCTCTAGTGCATAGTTCCTATATGATCACCAAGACATGTAGGACAACAGATCAAGTAATGCATCATTTAATAATCTTAACAAACTAAATTACACCAATTCATCAGTAACTCATTGTCACACTTAAAATATCATTAGGAAATCAAAGAGGGTTTTAAACATGGTAGGAACTAAGTGAGTAAACAATAGTGGCATATCTAATCCCCAATCAGTATTCCCAACTGACATCGAAGCATCCTTCCTTCCTAAGCTACTTCCATCTTCCATCCTATCCTTTCCTCTGTTGGACTAAGATGGAGCGTCAACTATATTGACCTAACTCCATATAGAACCAGTAAGCAGAAGTATCATACATCTCGACCAAGCTTCCCCAACAGGAAACTAGAAGTCGTCATCACACGTCTAGGGGAGCGTGACTTCACATAGCCCTCCCACGACTCTAGGTTTCAGATGATAACGGTGGGAAATACCTCCACCCCTCCTCATAGAACTAGGGTCCACACAACTAGCATTCATCATCACACGTCTAGGGGAGCATGACTTCACACAACCCTCCCATGACTCTAGGTTTTGGAGGATAAACGGTGGGAAATACCTCCACCCCTCCTCATAGAACTAGGGTCAACACCCTACATCAATCCATACTGTGCAATTACTGTTCTTAGAGTCACGTCATCAAACATCCACTCTAGGTAAGTTGTGCATCTTGTCAAAACCACACTTACCATAGATCATAGTAATATTTTGAATCATAAATTAAATAGTAAGTACAAGTTATGGCATACAATATCTTCTTGATGTCTACGAAATCCCAGTTACCTCAATACTATAGTCATTTGGCTATCACATAGCTCATCATCTTGTAGGTTAGTTCCTCAATAACACATATTGATGCAGATACATCACAAATTTATATAAGAATCCATATTTGCATTAACACTCAATTAAGAAATGTATTCCTATTTACATCATGTATTGCACCTATTATACATTCATAACATAACTTGAATTGGTATACATGTACCAAACTTACCCATTTTAATTTCATGTTTAAATAATCAAATAACTATCTTTGTCATGAGCATATATCATGTAACATACAAATAGATCTATAGGTACACATCTCAATTTCTAACAAAGTCTAACTAACTCCAAACAGATGCTAAACTTTGAATTATTAAGATTAGTAAACAACAATGTTCTAACTACCTAAGGTCAAAATATGGGGCGTTACATACACCCACTCTTCAAGAAACTTTGTCCCAAAGTTATGATCATTCACAATATGAGGAGAATTTATGACACAACTTCTATTTATCTTTTGTGATAGCAAACCTTGCGTTATATTGGTCTCATTGGACAATGACTTGATTAAAACATGTCGAGGCTATTAATATATTGATTGCAACTACGCCTATTTTGTAGGAACCTTTCTATGTCTTGACTCTATTTTATTACCATTGATAATTAAATTAATGAAATGACATGTTTCTCTTATAGATTTATTCTTCCTAAGTTGTATATTAAAGTATAGTCTACTAGTTTGATAGCCAATTAGAATCTTATCTTATTATCGATTCTTTAGTTAAGTGAATCTTACATTGAGTTCGATTATAAATTCCATTAATCCCATCATGTAATTCCACCTAGAATATATCTTAGTAATTATAACCAATTATCATTGAATTTACAATCACTCTATCTTGAGTGATACAATACATATGCCATCATAAAATTTCCCATGCTTAGGAACATTGACTAATATACTACTAAATTATTTTCGTGTGATGTCATCACTTCACTGTTTGTTTTTCCATTGTCTTGAATATCCCTCTTTTCTTAAGTTGTATAGATTATATATCAAACACATTAATTGTCTAGTATAGGATTCTCTTTATCACGGTCAGGGAAAATCCTACTTTCTATCATCAATTCATTATTACAATTATGCCTATACATAAAGAGCATCGTTTTGACACGTGGGTTCGTGAACGTTTTATACCAATAATAAATTTACTACAAGAGTTCATTCCAAAATATTTAGTCATTTGTCCTTGAGGTCTTCTCTTCTTAGCATTATACTTCTTACGTCTCGAAATTATATCCTCCATACCTACATAGTACTTACTAACTTTGGTATCTAGCTCTTTTCTTTTCCATTTATAGCACTTTTAAGTTCTTTCCCCTACCATGAAAGACTTTTTTTAACAATGGGAAGCATGTGTTCAACTTTCATCATATAGATTTACTTATTTACTTATTTATTTTCAAACAGAGTTTCTTCAGAGGGAAAAATCCTTGTTAGTGAACAAGTAGTTCCTAGACCAATTAATGTATTTCAAGGTGTCTCCTCCCATTTAGATAACTCATCCCTCTTACAACGGACTCATGCATAGTGACTAATAGAACTCGATTGATATACCATGCCACGCCTTATGACATAATAAAACACATTGTCATGATACTTCACTTATCATTCTAAACTCAAGTTTTAAATTCACAATGTAGGCTCACTTACAATATCCATTTGAATGTTCATTAGAATGTGGAACTAAACATGAGTACCTACTACAGTCTTATGTTGTTAATATCACCATACTAACCTACATAATGATTAAGTACAATGCACAACTTCCTCCTTCGCACTACACTCTCTCTAGGCTCAAGACTCTTTCCCACTCACTCCTAAGTATAGAAGCAACCCAAGTGCATAAGATATGCTCTTAAGATAGTAAACTTTCAATGGTACACCACACCAAATTCTCCATTAACTATGTAATATTTTTCTAGCCAATGATAAGTTTACAAGTTGTTAACCTTCTCATTAAAATAACCTCTCACAAGTGGTCAATGTCTTTCTTGTAACAATGACGTATCATTTACTCTTAGCATTACTAAGGTTAGATCATCTTTAAGTGGTACTCTACAAACCATACTTAGGATTGATAAGGTTAGATTCTTCCTTATACGGATTGTGTTGTAGTCTTATTTCCTTCCTTTACAATATCATGTCCTATCAAAAAAAAAAAAAACTTGTTTCAATGGTTTAAATTAATATAAAATACACTAAATTAATAGATCTAGTAGGAGTAGCATATAAAGTAATAGCCTACTAGGAGCAGTAGCATATAAAGTAATAGTTGTAGCGGATGATGTTGGTTGGGATTAAGCAGTTTCATTGTAAGAGGGAAAGAGTAAGATCGCAACAAGTAAGGGTTTGTATAGGGAAGAGTAAGGCAACAAGCAAGAGGTCGCTGCTGCATGGAGATGAGAGAAGTTGAAATGGTTAGTTTCAATTATAGGAGAGGTACGTGAAATGTAAGGTAGCTTGGAATGTGAATGGCTATCCTTGGCCTTCCAATTAGGAGTTAATTACTATTAGGGATCTATCCCTATTCATAAAGTGCAAAGTGCAAAGTGCAAAGTGGAGAGGTACGTGTAATGAGTTGTTGTGGTTCTTACTTTCACATAGTTTGATATCAGGCCCTATTCAACTTCCACTACACAATGATGATATGCAGGTAATAAAGAGAACTTCTTATTGGAATGCCTCCCATGAGGTGATGCCAATGGAAAACATCATGTTGTTAACCACAATGGGACCCTACACTCTAGTGATCTATTTCTTTATTATAGATAAGCCATTGTCTTAGAATATGTTATTGCATCACCTATGGATATATTACATGCATGTGATTATGTCCATGTTGTATCATTGTGTAGAAATTGATTTAGAGAGGCATGTTTGCATTATCCTAGAGACTCGATGCCCTTAGAGCATTGTGCTATTCATCCCCCTAATAATGGAAATCAAGTATTATCATGTCTTTAGTGGCTCCTACTTTTGATGACACTCCACCTATCACCTATATAGGTGTTTGGGCTGAATTTCTTCCCTTGGTAGCACGGGCTAAATTTGTTTATTGAAGCATATTTTCATACTATGTTCTGAAGCATTTGGATGTTCTGAAGCATTTGGTCTATCATTTCTTATCTTCACCTGGACCTGCTATGATTGGTAGTCATTCGGTGCATTTGAAAACTAATTTGAATTATCATAATCACATCTTTGTTCAGATCCCTTAAGGTGGGAGTACCTTATTGGATATTCATGTAGTCTTTAGTCTCTATCTATAGTTGATTAGTGGTTTCTAAGGTATTTTACTTCTCGTTGTCTTTTTCTTTTTGTAGGTTTTCGATGATCTATTCTTTTAGATAATTGGTGCTTTCGGGGTGGTGGTTTAGGTCTGACATTACTCCGTTTTAGGATATGAGTCGTTCCCTATAGGTATGAGATGTAGACAGTTTCTTCAGACTAGTGGAGAACCAAAAGTATTTCGCTTATAAACATAAGTTCCCTCGCAAGCACGATATCTCTCCATATTTTCTCGCCCTTACTTTCCCTGATTCACTACTGAGCTTTAGGGATGAGCTATACGCTTTGACCAAAAATTCATACACTGAAGTGGGAATTCACTGAGAGGTGAAACTAACTGTATATTACGCTTACGAGCCGTATCCCATAGAGTGCCAATAGCTTGGTTAGCTATCGTGTATTATGGGGCCTCATCCGATGATAAGGAGATATATCATTATGAAAGATGCACACTCTGAGATCGTTAGTGGATATTAAAGAATCTCCACTACTTTGGTACGATTAAGTCAACACAACATTTAAACATGAGTTGACTCAACATCATATTAGTCAATAGAAATTTGTTCATATACCCCTTTACACGGTTTTGTGTGTTTTATTTTTTTATTTTTTTAAACTAATAACACATTTTTGTTATTTTATCATAAGTAAAAATCAATAAATATTTTTTAACCATTCTCTAAAATAAACTTTATTTAATTAGAAAATATAAATATCATTTAAATTATGAAAATAATATGAAAACTAAATAACCATTTATCTTAATTTAAACCACTTAATAAAATATTACAAATAAATAATAATAAAAATATAAAAATAAAATAAAACAAGATAAAATAAATAATATATACATATTATTTTAATATGCTATCTATATACAAACCTTGTAAAGAAATATGAGAAGTTACCATATACAATTAACTTTACGATCTCATCAAATTTAAGAAGATTCAATACTCAACATTCAACGCTCATTTAAAATGGTCAGAATAAAAATACATCTTAACAAGTGACCTGAAATTGCTCTTTGCCCCATGAAACTCCACAAGTAAACATTAAACTCCTTTTAATATATTAATAAACCTAGAATTTAAATGACTCGTTAGGAATAGATGCATGTTATCGACAATCTAACCGCAATTAAAATCTAATATAAAACCCATGAAATACTTATTAATGATGGGAGGATATCTACGTCCAACTACAACACATAATAAAATCATATATACAGATAATACAATATATACAAAAAATATCTATGTACTATCTATCTATTTTACAATACCATTATTCAATATATATATATAATTTTACACATTTAATTTAAATTGTAATAAAATTAATTAATTTTTTATTTTTTTATATTATAATTTCTAATTATTCATTTATAAAATTATCTACAAAAAATAAAATTGAATAAATAACATCTACAATGATTAATAGAGATCTAATGCAGGAGCATCTACGACGCCAAAAAATGAGCCAGCGTTGAGGAAAGAGAAGGACAGCTGGACAACACCAGCGCATACCTTTTTGAATCACGAGGAATATTGTTGCGTCATCGTTTGGATGAACACATTCATATGAAGCGCACTTGTATTGTAATGTAGATAAGAAGACATTAAATAGTTTTAATGCTGGTAGATAGGGTTAGCTGTAGATTAGACAGTTTCATTTCCAGGAGGGAAAACGAATATAGGCACCCTCCTTGTGTAATTGAGATTATTATTCAGATTATTATTCAGCATTAGCATAGAGAGCAAGAGAGAACAGAGCAGAGAGTTCGTGAAGAAACCCCATGTACAGATTGAATTAGTAGAAGAAAGCTCTTGATTCAATTCTATGGCTGTGTTTGAGTTCTTTGTGCTGTTGATGTTATTTTGTTGCATACTTGCTTCTTTATATGCTTATCTTTTATAGGCTGCTTATGTTATTGCATATCAGGTTTGAAACCTAACAGAATGAGTGAATGAGTTTCGAGTGTTTCTCTGTTTGAGCCAGGAGATTCCTGCATAGAGTGCGGTCGAATTCCTCCGCATAGAGTGCGTCGAGGAGGTTCTACAGTTAAAATCTCCTTCTCGTTCAACCCGGAGTTTCTTTGGATTATTCGAGCCGTGCAGGTGAGTGCAGGTCGAACTGAACTTCCAGTAGCAAGTCTGGGAAGGGAAGGCCGGGTTGCTGTGACTGCGAGTGCATGGAACCTGGAAATCTTCAGCATTGTTGAGAGTTGGCGAAGATTGAGGTCGAGCACAGGGAACGTGGTCGAGAAAGCTCTGAAGGAGTCAGAGTCACAGAAGCTCAAGAGGGATAGAACCTTGAACTTCATGGTGGGAACAGACCCTAGTGAAGTCTACACAGGGAAAATGAGGTAAAGTGGAGAATTCTTTGAGAGGAAGAGAATCGACGACTTGAACTTCTTAAAGAAAGGAGTCTTCAAGAACAGGAAGAACCGTTGGCCATCTTGTATCGACATATCGGGGTTGACGAGTGTAAGTATTGCATGCATGTCGAGATCACGAGTCATGATTCCCCGACTTAAACGGGACCGTCGATCGGAGCGCGGACAGGTAGCACGAGATCCTGCGGAGTCAGGATTCGGTATTTCGGTGTTTTCGACGCTGGAAGGAGCACGGAGAGTGTTAAGGTCCTAACCCTCACATAGGTAGATCAATGTATTCGGATGTAATAAAGGTCAATATTAATAAGACCTATCAATAAAATAGAATAAGGCGGATGTAAGAAGACCTAATAGAAGCTTCTACTTCTAGAAGGATCTTCCTCTAGATGCTTCTTTTTAGTATAAATAGGAGTCGAGGGTATGAGAAC
>JZKD02S1868601.1:411078-458113 GCA_000966675.3 Picea glauca
ACTTGGGAACCAGCTACCATTCTGCAGCAGTTTCCACATCTCAAGTCTTGAGGACAAGGTTGTTTTTAAGGGGGCGGACATGTTAAGGTCCTAACCCGCACATAGGTAGATCAATATTAATAAGAAGACAAGAAGGTGAGGCATGTTGTTACCAAGATGAAGGGACATGTAGCCTTATGGTGGGACGAGCTGCAAGCAGACAGACGTTCCAAAGGCAAACAGAAGATCAAAAGCTGGGATCAGATGACCGCCAAGATGAAGGCGAAGTTCATTCCGAGAGACTATCAGATCACTCTGTTCAGGCGCATGCAGAACCTGAGACAAAAGTTGATGACGGTGAAGGAGTACACCGAGGAATTCTACAGGCTCAACATTAGAGTTGGTCATCGGGAGAATGATGACGAAAAGGTGGCGAGATACCTGAATGGGTTGAGGTATGATATTCAGGATGAACTGAGCATGGTTACCATCCGAACCATTGAGGATGCGTACCAGTTGGCTCTAAAGGCCGAAGAAAAGCTGAGCTGCAAGCAGGGATAGCGAGGCCGAGGCAAAAGCCAGCCCAGAGGAAAGACAGTTACCCAAGAGAAAACTCAGAGGGCCAAGGAGGATTGGAAGAGGCCTCAGGGAAAACCCGAGAGAGGTGGAACCTCACAGCAGAGGCAATATGATGAGCCGAGGAGGCAGCAAGATGTTCAGCAAGGAGGATATGCTGACGTGAACAAATTTCCTCATACTCGAGGTCGAGGCAGAGGTCGAGGAGGAGTTGTCACATGTTTTACATGTGGTAAAGACGGACACAAAGTCATGGACTTTCCGGAGAGGAAGATGGACGGAGGAAAAGCTCACATCACTGAGGCGCAGGGGCGTGATGATAAGAGCGAAGACGCGGACAGCGGTAAATCGCTTGGGATGCACAAAATTCTTTTGGCACCTGAGAAAGAGGTGGAAAGCTCAGTGCAAAGGAGCAGACTATTTAGGACAGCTTGCACAGCCAAGGATAGAAAGTGCAAAGTCATAGTTGACAGCGGGAGCACTCACAATCTCGTTTCAACCGAGATGGTGGAGAAATTGGAGCTGACAACAACTAAGCACCCGAGTCCCTATAAAGTGTCATGGTTACAGAAAGGACACCGGGTAAGTGTCACTAAACAATGCTTAGTTAAGTTTAAGATTGGGAATTATCATGATGAGATTCTATGCGATGTTATTCCCATGGACGTATGTCACATATTGCTGGGTAGACCATGGCAGTTTGACTGGAACGTTGTTCATGACGGGAGGATGAACACCTACACCTTAGAGAAGAATGGAAAAACCCATAAACTGCTGCCAATAAAATATAAGGAAGTAAAGCCAGAAGTTAGCAGCACGATACTCCTCATGAATGGGAAGGAACTTCTCACAGAGCTGGAGAAGGATGAAGATCCACAGTTCTTTGTTGTCAGGAAGCTGAAAATTGTCCTAACAAGCACAAGAGTGGACGACTTGCCGGAAGAGATTCAGGAATTTCTTAGAGAGTTCGTTGATATCATCGTGGATGAACTACCTCGTTCGTTGCCACCAATGAGGAGTGTGAGTCACCACATTGACCTCATACCCGGAGCAAGTCTACCAAAAAAGGCAGCGTACAGGTTGACGTCTCAAGAGAATGAGGAAGTCAAAAGGCAGGTACAGGATCTGCAGGATAAAGGACTGGTGAGAGAAAGTCTTAGTCCGTGTGTCGTTGCAACGGTACTAAGTCCAAAGAAAGGTGGAGGCTGGAGAATGTGTACAGAATCTAGGGCGATAAATAAGATTACCATCAGGTACAGATTTCCACTGTCGAGAATGGACGACTTGATGGATTGCCTGAGTGGGGCAAATTACTTTTCCAAGATTGATCTCAGGAGCGGATATCATTAGATCCGGATGAGAGAGGGAGATGAGTGGAAGACAACATTAAAAACAAACGAGGGTTTGTACGAATGGTTGTTCATGCCGTTCGGGTTGACAAATGCGCCAAGCACATTTATGAGGCTGATGAATGAAGTCGTGCGGGAATTCATAGGCAAATTTGTGGTGGTATACCTAGACGACATATTGATTTTCAGCAAGACAAAGGCTGAGCACTTGCGGCATTTGGCCATTGTGATGAGAAGATTACAGCAGGAGAAGCTGTTGATAAATTTGAAGAAGTGTTCCTTCATGCAGACAGAACTCATATATTTGGGTTTTGTGATTTCAGCAAATGAATTGAAGATGGATCCTAAGAAGGTTGAAGTATTCAGGAATTGGCCATCACCGAGGAATGTTTTTGAAGTCAGGAGCTTTCATGGTTTGGCAAGCTTCTACAAAAAATTCATTCAGAATTTTAGTGGAATCAGTGCCGCAATGATGGACACTGTGAAGAAGCAGCATAAGGTTTTCCATTGGACAGTCGAGGCTGAAAGGAGCTTCGATCAGTTGAAGCGAAAGATAACTGAGCGACCAGTGTTAGTGTTGCCAGATTTTCAGAAAACCTTCCAGGTGAAGTGTGACACCAGTGGATATGCTATCGGAGGGGTCTTGAGTCAAGATGACAGGCCTGTAGCATATTATAGTGAGAAGCTGGATGATGCGAAACTGAAGTACTCCACATATGATAAAGAATTCTATGCCATTATCCAGGCATTGAAAAAGTGGAGGCATTATTTAATACCCAAGGAGTTCGTATTGTATAGTGACAATCACGCATTGCAGTTCGTGAGTCAACAGGAGAAGCTGAATCAGAAACATGCGAAGTGGGTGGAATACATGTAGAATTTCACCTTTGTCATAAAGCACATTTCGGGGACTGTGAACAAGGTAGCAGACACCTTGAGCCAAAAATGTTTATTGTTGTAGGAATTCAGAGTCAAGACTTTGGTTTTTGAAAACCTGAAGGATATGTATGCAGGTGATACTAATTTCGGGGAAGCTTATGAGGCAGCCGAGAACCCAGTTCTCAGGGATAGGAGTCCGTGGATTGACTACCTGATCTAGGATGGATTGTTGTTCAAAAGAAATCAATTGTGCATTCCAGATTGTTCTATGAGAGAGAATTTGGTAAAGGAGAAGCACAGCGGGGGCTTAGCAGGTCATTTCGGACATGATAAAACATTCGCCAAGCTGAGTGAATCATACTTTTTTCCAGGCATGCGGGCAGATGTGAAGAGATTTTTTGACCGGTGTAGGATATGTCAACACGCGAAGGGCCGAAAGCAGAACACAGGGTTCTATCAGCCGTTGCCCGTACCTGAGAGGCCATGGGAAGCCATTAGCATGGACTTTGTGTTAGGTTTATCGAGAACACAGCGAGGAGTTGATTCCATTTTTGTTGTGGTGGATAGATTCTCGAAGATGGCGCATTTCATTCTGTGTCATAAGACTAGCGATGCGACCCACATCGCCAATTTATTTTTCAAAGAGATTGTCTGATTGTGTGGATTGCCGAGAAGTATAGTCTCGGATCGGGATACCAAGTTCATAGGTCATTTTTGGAGGATGCTATGGAAGAAGCTGGGGACTGACTTGGAATTCAGTTCTTCTTACCATCCACAGACATATGGGCAGTCCAAAGTGGTCAACAGGAGCGTAGGGAATCTGTTGAGAAGTCTGGTGATGGAGCATCACACCAGTTGGGATCATATCCTACCGCAGGCAGAGTTTGCGTACAACGATTCTGTGAATCGGAGTACAGGTAAGATTTCGTTTCAAATTTTTTATGGAACACAGCCGAGAGGAGTGTCAGAGCTCAGGGAGTCTAAACAGGCTGAGACTAGCAGCGCGAGAGCTGAAGAATTTGCTGAAGCAATGCAAGACCTTCACGCACAGGTGAAGCAGCGACTGCAAAAGGCGAATCAGAATATAAGCGCAGAGCCGACCAGAGAAAAAGGCAACTTCAGTTTGAAGTTGGCGACATGGTTCTAGCACACCTGAGGAAGGAAAGGTTCCCAAGGGGGACGTATAACAAGCTCAAGATGAATAAAATCGGACCTTGCAGAGTCCTGAAGAAGTTCAGGGAGAATGTATATGAGCTTGAGTTGCCAGAGGGCATTAGGATATCTCTGATTTTCAATGTTTCGGATTTATACCCCTATAGGACGGATCAAGCAGACACTGGAACTGAGGAACCAGTGATCCAGTGGCAGAAACAATTGCCAGTTGCACAGAAGCCAGAGATGGAGTGCATACTAGATAAATGAGTTAACAAGAAGACCAGGAGGAAGCAATATTTTGAATACCTAGTGAAATGGAAAAATCACCCAGTGGAGGATGCCAGTTGGGAACCAGAGGCAGTGGCTCAGAAGCATGGGCATAGTGTGCATCAGCTCATGGACAGGATCCCATGAAATCTTTCGAGCCGAGGAGTATGATGCAGGAGCATCTACGATGCCAAAAAATGAGCCAGCGTGGAGGAAAGAGAAGGACAGCTGGACAGCACCAGCGCATACCTTTTTGAATCACGAGGAATATTGTTGCGTCATCGTTTGGATGAACGCATTCATATGAAGCGCACTTGTATTGTAATGTAGATAAGAAGAAATTAAATAGTTTTAATGCTGGTAGATAGGGTTAGCTATAGATTAGACAGTTTCATTTCCAGGAGGGAAAACGAATATAGGCACCCTCCTTGTGTAATTAAGATTATTATTCAGATTATTATTCAACATTAGCATAGAGAGCAAGAGAGAACAGAGCAGAGAGTTCGTGAAGAAACCCCATGTACATATTGAATTAGTATAAGAAAGCTCTTGATTCAATTCCATGGCTGTGTTTGAGTTCTTTGTGCTGTTGATGTTATTTTGTTGCATACTTGCTTCTTTATATGCTTATCTTTTATAGGCTGCTTATGTGATTGCATATTAGGTTCGAAACCTGAGAGAATGAGTGAATGAGTTTCGAGTGTTTCTCTATTTGAGCCAGGAGATTCCTGCATAGAGTGCGGTCGAATTCCTCCACATAGAGTGCGTCGAGGAGGTTCTACAGTTAAACTCTCCTTCTCGCTCAACCCGGAGTTGATTTGGATTATTCGAGCCATGCAGGTGAGTGCAGGTCGAACTGAGCTTCCAGTACAAATTCTGGGAAGGGAAGGTCGGGTTGCTATGACTGCGAGTGCATGGAACCTGGAAATATTTAGCATTGTTGAGAGTTGGCGAAGATCGAGGTCGAGCACAGGGAACGTGGTCGAGAAAGCTCTGAAGGAGTCAGAGTCACAGAAGCTCAAGAGGGATAGCACCTTGAACTTCACGGTGGGAACAGACCCCAGTGAAGTCTACACAGGGAAAAGGAGGTAAAGCGGAGAATTCTTCGAGAGGAAGAGAATCGACGACTTGAACTTCTTAAAGAAAGGAGTCTTCAAGAATAGGCAGAACCGTTGGCCATCTTGTATCGGCATATCGGGGTTGATGAGTGCAAGTATTGCATGCACGTGGAGATCACGAGTCATGATTCCCCGACTTAAACGGGACCATCGATCGGAGTGCAGAAAGGTGGCACGAGATCCTGTGGAGTCAGGATTTGGCACTTCGGTGTTTTCGACGCTGGAAGGAGCACGGAGAGACAGCGAAGTCCCGAGTCGTGAGGGGTCCCATGAAGACCGTGTGAATTATAACACGTGGAAATTGGCACTTCGGCACTCGGGGTTCCGAAATACAAGGGCTCGACGTCGTGAGAGGCGATATCCTGAAGTATTGACCATTGACCATCGGGGATCGAGATTTCGGCGTTGAGTGGCACGAAGCGGTGTTACGAGTCTTGCGACATCGCGAGATCCAATCTCCCGATACACGAAGAGGAGATCACCGAGAAGTATCCTGTGGGTGACGAAAACTCCCGAGAGGAGTAAGAAGGGCGTTGACTCTTCGGGCCTGTGAAGCGAAGAAGGTCCTGGTGGAGCGACCGGCTGCTGTGAGAGCGGGGGTTGCGTCAGAGTGGTATCAGAGCAGGAAAGTATTGTCTGTATATTTCATATAGGAGGAGAGAAGAGGAAAGGAAAAGCACTCTGATACTCACGACTTGCGTCAGAGTGGTATCAGAGCCGGAAGTGGAACTCTCTTTGTTCAGGTAGCCGAGAGAAGCAGATCTCGCCATGCCGCCCAGAAGAGAGAGGCAATATCCTGATCGTGAAGACAGGGATGCCCGAAAAAGGGGTAGGCCAGTAGGTAATGCTAATATAGAGCGAGAGATGAGAGATCTCCAAGCCAGACTCGAAGAAATGGAGACCGCCCAGAGACGTGGTGTTGGTGCAGCAGAGTTCAGTGATTCTGAGATTGAAGAGGAAGCTGGACATGCTGAAGAAGAAGTCACGACAGAAGACGCGTCAACCGAGAGGTTGATTAGAGCCATTTCGACGATGAGCTCGAAGACGAAGATGGATATTCCCGTCTATGAGGGAAGTCTAGACGTAGAGTAATTGCTGGATTGGATCCGATAATTGGATACATACTTCAATTAAGAAGATATCGAAAAAGACAAGAAGGTGAGGCATGTTGTTACCAAGCTGAAGGGACATGCAGCCTTATGGTGGGACGAGCTGTAAGAAGACAGACATTCCAAAGGCAAACAGAAGATCAAAAGCTGGGATCGGATGATCGCCAAGATGAAGGCGAAGTTCATTCCGAGAGACTATCAGATCACTCTGTTCATGCCCATGCAGAACCTGAGACAGAAGTTGATGACGGTGAAGGAGTACACCGAGGAATTCTACAGGATCAACATTAGAGCTGGTCATCGGGAGAATGATGATGAAAATGTGGCGAGATACCTCAATGGGTTGAGGTATGATATTCAGGATGAACTGAGAATGGTTACCATCCGAACCGTTGAGGATGCATACCAGATGGCTCTAAAGGCCGAAGAAAAGTTGAGCCGCAAGCAGGGACAGCGAGGCCGAGGCAGAAGCCAGCCCAGAGGCAAGACAGTTGCCCAAGAGAAAACTCAGAGGGCCAAGGAGGATTGGAAGAGGCCTCATGGAAAAACCGAGAGAGGGGGAACCTCACAGCAGAGGCAAAATGATGAGTCGAGGAGGCAGCAAGATGTTCAGCAAGGAGGATAGGCTGACGTGAACACATTTCCTCATACCCGAGGTCGAGGCAGAGGTCGAGGAGGAGTTGTCACATGTTTTACATGTGGTAAAGATGGACACAAAGCCGTGGACTATCCGGAGAGGAAGATGGACAAAGGAAAATCTCACATCACTGAGGCGCAGGGGCATGATGATAAGAGCGAAGACGCGGACAGCGGTAGATCGCTTGGGACGCACAAAATTCTTTTGGCACCTGAGAAAGAGGTGGACAACTCAGTGCAAAGGAGCAGACTCTTCAGGACAGCTTTCACAGCCAAGGATAGAAAGTGCAAAGTCATAGTTGACAGTGGGAGCACTGACAATCTCGTTTCAAACGAGATGGTGGAGAAATTGGAGCTGACAACAACTAAGCACCCGAGTCCCTATAAAGTGTCATGGTTACAGAAAGGACACCGGGTAAGTGTCACTAAACAATGCTTAATTAAGTTTAAGATTGGGAATTATCATGATGAGATTCTATGCGATGTTATTCCCATGGACGTATGTCACATACTGCTGGGTAGACCATGGCAGTTTGACCGGAACGTTGTTCATGACAGGAGGATGAACAACTACACCTTGGAGAAGAATGGAAAAACGCATAAACTGCTGCCAATAAAAGATAAGGAAGTAAATCCAGAAGTTAGTAGCACGATACTCCTCATGAGTGGGAAGGAACTTCTCACAGAGCTGGAGAAGGATGAAGATCCACAGTTCTTTGTTGTCAAGAAGCCGAAAATTGTCCTGACAAGCACAAGAGTGGATGACTTGCCGGAAGAGATTCAGGAACTGCTTAGAGAGTTCATTGATATCATCATGGACGAACTACCTCGTTCGTTGCCACCGATGAGGAGTGTGAGTCACCACATTGACCTCATACCTGGAGCAATTCTACCAAATAAGGCAACGTACAGGTTGACGCCTCAGGAGAATGAGGAAGTCAAAAGGTAGGTACAGGATCTACAAGATAAAGGACTGGTGAGAGAAAGTTTTAGTCCATGTGTCATTCCAATGGTACTAAGTCCGAAGAAAGGTGGAGGCTGGAGAATGTGTACAGACTCCAGGGCGATAAATAAGATTACCATCAGGTACAGATTTCCACTGTCGAGAATGGATGACTTGATGGATTGCCTGAGTGGGGCAAATTACTTTTCCAAGATTGATCTCAAGAGCGGATATCATCAGATCCAGATGAGAGAGGGAGATGAGTGGAAGACAGCATTCAAAACAAACGAGGGTTTGTACGAATGGTTGGTCATGCCGTTCGGGTTGACAAATGCGCCAAGCACATTTATGAGGCTGATGAATGAAGTCCTGCAGGAATTCATAGGAAAATTTGTGGTGGTATACCTAGACGACATATTGATTTTCAGAAAGACAAAGGCTGAGCACTTGCGACATTTGGCCATTGTGATGAGAAGATTACAGTAGGAGAAACTGCTGATAAATTTGAAGAAGTGTTCCTTCATGCAGACAGAACTCATATATTTGGGTTTTGGGATTTCGGCAACTGAATTGAAGATGGATCCTGAGAAGGTTGAAGTAATCAGGAATTGGCCATCACCGAGGAATGGTTTTGAGGTCAGGAGCTTTCATGGTTTGGCAAGCTTCTACAGAAAATTCATTCGGAAATTTAGTGGAATCAGTGCTGCAATGATGGACATTGTGAAGAAGCGGCATAAGGTTTTCCATTGGACAGCCGAGGCTGAAAGGAGCTTCGATCAGTTGAAGCGAAAGATAACTGAGCGACCAGTGTTAGTGTTTCCAGATTTTCAAAAAACCTTCCAGGTGAAGTGTGACGCCAGTGGATATGTTGTCGGAGGGGTCTTGAGTCAGGATGACAGGCCTGTAGCATATTATAGTGAGAAGATGGATGATACAAAACTGAAGTACTCCACATATGATAAAGAATTCTATGCCATTATCCAGGCATTGAAAAAGTGGAGGCATTATTTAATACCCAAGGAGTTCGTATTGTATAGTGACAATCACGCATTGCAGTTTGTGAGTCAATAGGAGAAGCTGAATCAGAAACATGCGAAGTGGGTGGAATACATGTAGAATTTCACCTTTGTCATAAAGCACATTTCGGGGACCACGAACAAGGTAGCAGATGCCTTGAGCCGAAAATGTTTATTGCTGCAGGAATTCAGAGTCAAGACTTTGGGTTTTGAAAACCTGAAGGATATGTATGTAGGTGATACTTATTTCGGGGAAGCTTATGAGGCAGTCGAGAACCCATTTCTTAGGGATAGGACTTCGTGGATTGACTACCTGATCCAGGATGGATTGTTGTTCAAAAGAAATCAATTGTGCATTCCAGATTGCTCTATGAGAGAGAATTTGGTAAAGGAGAAGCACAGCGGGGGATTAGCAGGTCATTTTGGACATGAAAAAACATTCGCCAAGCTGAGGGAATCATACTTTTGGCCAGGCATGCGGGAAGATGTGAAGAGATTTGTTGACCGGTGCAGGATATGTCAACACGCGAAGGGCCGAAAGCAGAACACAGGGTTCTATTAGCCGTTGCCCGTACCTGAGAGGCCATGGGAAGCCATTAGCATGGACTTTGTGTTAGGTTTACCGAGAACACATCGAGGAGTTGATTCCATCTTTGTTGTGGTGGACAGATTCTCGAAGATGGCGCATTTCATTCCATGTCATAAGACTACCGATGCGACCCACATCGCCAATTTATTTTTCAAAGAGATTGTCCGATTGCATGGATTGCCGAGAATTATAGTCTCAGATCGGGATACCAAGTTCATAGGTCATTTTTGAAGGACTCTATGGAAGAAGCTGGGGAATGACTTGGCATTCAATTCTGCTTACCATCCACAGACAGATGGGCAGACCGAAGTGGTCAACAGGAGCTTAGGGAATCTGTTGAGAAGTCTGGTGACGGAGCATCACACCAGTTGGGATCAGATCCTACCGCAGGCAGAGTTTGCGTACAATGATTCTGTGAATCGGAGTACAGGTAAGAGTCCGTTTCAAATTTTTTATGGAACACAGCCGAGAGGAGTGTCTGAGCTCAGGGAGTCGAAACAGGCTGAGCCTAGCAGTGCAAGGGCTGAAGAATTTGTTGAAGCAATGCAAGAACTTCACGCACAGGTGAAGCAGCGACTGCAAAAGGCGAATCAAGAATATAAGCGCAGAGCCGACCAGAGAAAAAGGAAACTTCAGTTTGAAGTTGGCGACATGGTTCTAGCACACCTGAGGAAGGAAAGGTTCCCAAGGGGGACGTATAACAAGCTCAAGATGAAAAAAATCGGACCTTGCAGAGTCCTGAAGAAGTTCGGGGAGAATTCATATGAGCTTGAGTTGCCAGAGGGCATTGGGATATCTCCAATTTTCAATGTTTCGGATTTATACCCCTATAGGACGGATCAAGCAGACACTGGAACTGAGGAACCAGTGATCTAGTGGCAGAAACAATTGCCAGTTGCACAAAAGCCAGAGATGGAGTGCATACTAGATAAACGAGTTAACAAGAAGACCAGGAGGAAGCAGTATTTTGAATACCTGGTGAAATGGAAAAATAACCCAGTGGTGGGTTCTAGCTGGGAACCAGAGGCAGTGGTTCAGAAGCATGGGCATAGTGTGCAACAACTCATCGACAGGATCCCATGAAATATTTCGAGTCGAGGAGTATGATGCAGGAGCATCTACGACGCCAAAAAACGAGCCAGCGTGGAGGAAAGAGAAGGACAACTGAACAACACCAGCGCATACCTTTTTGAATCACGAGGAAGATTGTTGCGCCGTCGTTTGGATGAACGCAGTCATATGAAGCGCACTTGTATTGTAATGTAGATAAGAAGACATTAAATAGTTTTAATGTTGGTAGATAGGGTTAGCTATAGATTAGACAGTTTCATTTCCAGGAGGGAAAATGAATATAGGCACCCTCCTTGTGTAATTGAGATTATTATTTAGATTATTATTCAGCATTAGCATAGAGAGCAATAGAGAATAGAGCAGAGAGCTCGTGAAGAAACCCCATGTACAGATTGAATTAGTAGAAGAAAGCTCTTGATTCAATTCCATGGCTGTGTTTGAGTTCTTTGTGCTGTTGATGTTATTTTGTTGCATACTTGCTTCTTTATATGCTTATCTTTTATAGGCTACTTATGTGATTGCATATCAGGTTCGAAACCTGAGAGAATGAGTGAATGAGTTTCGAGTGTTTCTCTGTTTGAGCCAGGATATTCTTGCATAGAGTGCGGTCGAATTCCTCTGCATAGAGTGCGTCGAGGAGGTTCTACAGTTAAACTCTCCTTCTCATTCAACCCGAAGTTGATTTGGATTATTCGAGTCGTGCAGGTGCGTGCAGGTCGAACTAAACTTCCAGTAGCAAGTCTGAGAAGGGAAGGCCGGGTTGCTGTGACTGCGAGTGCATGGAACCTGGAAATCTTCAGCATTGTTGAGAGTTGGTGAAGATCGAGGTCGAGCAGAGGGAACGTGGTCGAGAAAGCTCTGAAGGAGTCAGAGTCACAGAAGCTCAAGAGGGATAGCACCTTGAACTTCATGGTGGGAACAAACCCTAGTGAAGTCTACATAGGGCAAAGGAGGTAAAGCGAAGAATTCTTTGAGAGGAAGAGAATCGACGACTTGAACTTCTTAAAGAAAGGAGTCTTCGAGAACAGGCAGAACCGTTGGCCATCTTGTATCAGCATATCGGGGTTGACGAGTGCAGGTATTGCATGCACATCGAGATCACGAGTTGTGATTCCCCGACTTAAATGGGACCGTCGATCGGAGCGCGGACAGGTGGCACGAGATCCTGCGGAGTCGAGATTCGGCACTTCGGTGTTTTTGACGCTGGAAGGAGCACAGAGAGACAGCGAAGTCCCGAGTCGTGACGGGTCCCATGAAGACCGTGTGAAGTATAACACGTGGCAATCGGCACTTCGGCACTCGGGGTTCTGAAATACAAGGGCTTGGCGTCGCGAGAGGCGATATCCTTAAGTATTGACCATTGACCATCGGGGATCGGGATTTCGGCGTTGAGTGGCATGAAGCGGTTTTACGAGTCTTGCGACATCGCGAGATACGATCTCCCGATACGCGAAGAGGAGATCACCGAGAAGTATCCCGTGTGTGACGAAAACTCTCGAGAGGAGTAAGAAGGGTGTTGACTCTTCGGTCCTGTGAAGCGAAGAAGGTCCTGGTGGAGCGATCGACTGCTATGAGAGCGGGGGTTGCGTCAGAGTGGTATCAGAGCAGGAAAGTATTGTTTGTATATTTCAGATAGGAGGAGAGAAGAGGAAAGGAAAAGCACTCTGATACTCATGACTTGCGTCAGAATGGTATCAGAGACGGAAGTGGAACTCTCTTTGTTCAGGTAGCCGAGAGAAGAAGATCCCGCCATGCCGCCTAGAAGAGAGAGGATATCTCCTGATCGTGAAGATAGGGATGCCTGAAGAAGGGGTAGGCCAGCAGGTAATGCTGAGATAGAGCGAGAGATGAGAGATATCCGAGTCAGACTCGAAGAAATGGAGACCGCCTAGAGACGTGGTGTTGGTGCAGCAGAGTTCAATGATCCTGAGATTGAAGAGGAAGCTGGACATGCTGAAGAAGAAGTCACGGCAGAAGATGCGTCAACCGAGAGGGTTATTAGAGCCATTTCTAGGATGAGCTCGAAGACGAAGATGGACATTCCCATCTATGAGGGAAGTCTAGACGCAGAGGAATTGCTGGATTGGATCTGAGCATTGGATACATACTTCGATTACGAAGATATCGAAGAAGACAAGAAGGTGATGCATGCTATTACCAAGCTGAAGGGACATGCAGCCTTATGGTGGGACGAGCTGCAAGCAGAAAGACGTTCTAAAGGAAAACAAAAGATCAAAAGTTGGGTTCGGATGATCACCAAGATGAAGGCGAAGTTCATCCCGAGAGACTATCAGATCACTCTGTTCAGGCGCATGCAAAACCTGAGACAGAAGTTGATGACGGTGAAGGAGTACACCGAGGAATTCTACATGCTCAACATTAGAGCTGGTCATCGGGAGAATGATGACGAAAAGGTGGCGAGATACCTGAATGGGTTGAGGTATGATATTCAGGATTAACTGAGCATGGTTACTTTAAGGCCCATTCTGTGTATATAAAAAAGTAAAAGAAAACCATTATCGCAGGAAGCCCACTCAAAACCCTCCTAACAAATATGAGTGAGATGAGTGAAATGGGAAATGAAATGAGAGAAATCGAGTGTTTTAATCCTAACAAATTTCGATTGCAAATTTAAGTTGTAACTATAATATCTGCGCACGTCCAACACCTTGAAATATATTCAAGGACAACTTGTTCACCTGTTATAAATGACACAATTGTTATAAGGTCTAAAATATTATTCTTCCCCCCTTAATGCTACCTCTAAGTTTTTTTTTCTCATTATTCTCCTCTACCTTTACCCCCCATTTTTAACAATATTTTTCTCACTCATTTCTTAATTGGTTCTTTCATCTATTAATATTTGCTTCCATCTATTATATCTTCTTCCTTGTTCTTAACTGGTTCTTTCATTACCATTCAAGATTGAAGGCTTCAATTTTTACTTATTTGGCGTGCAAATTTAAGTAGTAATGATAATGTCTGTGCACAACCATTTCTCTAGAAGATATTCAAGGGCATATTTCTCACCTTTTATAAATGATACAATTCTTACGAGGTCAAAAAAATATATATATACGTGGCCATTGAGCAGTTTCTAACAGAGGTGATTGGTTACACTTACTTCCTACAAACTTCTCCATTAATTATTAGCCCTAGCTAGTTAAAGAGGTCATGTCTCCCAGCACTGCAATTTCCAAACAATCACGCAAGTTCAGGTTTTAGGAAAGAGTCAAGTGGATGCAAAACAAATCATCTAAAAATCTCTCCATTGAAATCAACCACTGACTATTAATCCACTTGACTACTATACTGCATTGTCATTCACCTTCTAAGCTTAAGAATTTACAAGTATAACAACTATGAATAGTGCATAGAAATTAAAGAACATGTATAACAGAATAAGTATAATGATCTACAGTCATTGGTTTTATCTATTAACATTTTTGGAATGTCAAATGAGGTAGTATTATTTGGCTACCAATGCGTTACTATATTTTTATTAATTAAAACACCATTAAGCCTTTATAGTACTAGCTCTAACACCCAACCAAGGTTTGAGCAAATTCTAGGCAGAGTAATTTAGTTAAAAAAAAAATGCCTCTATGTACCTTGTCTATACAATAACTGTTTTACAAAACGTTCTTCATCTATACTTTGAATTTTTAAAAACATGACATATTTCAAACATCCTACCTCAAAAAATATTGGATCAATATTCCTCGATATAAATAAGTGACTAAGACTTGATGGAAAAAAACACAATGACTTAAACCTAAAGAATACTAGATGAAAAATTTACAAAGCAAATATTAATCAAATGGAAGATGCTAACTGTTATCACCCAAAACTGTCCACAACAAAGTTTGTCACCAAGTTTATTGGATACTGTTTAAGCGATCGGCTAGGGAAGGTGTATCGTTGTTAGTCTCTCAATCCCTCTCTCTTCTAAACTAATGCATGCTAGTTAGAGCGTGGTATCCTTGTAACATTTATGATTTTTTTAACTCGGATTTGCATTGTGTTCAGTGTCCTATTCACAATGGGGTTGGAGAGAAGACAATCAGATGATAATAAGGGTGTTGGGAAATAATGAAATCAAATCCTACAAACACAAATTCAGATTTCATATAAAGATGACCCTCTCTAAACCCATCATTGAATGTACTGTTTATGAATCACACAAACATGCCAAAATCAGCCTCCATAAAATTGCCTCAACTACTGGTATTAGCTAATCTATTAGATAAGCAAAGGCTAAATTTATCTTTAAAAACAACACTTCTAAAGATAAGTCGAAAAGACCATGAAAACGAAAAATAAATCTATCCAAAATGGGTGTCATCCCCCTATGCTCATCCATGTCAAATTCGGAAAAATCCAGAGTTAGAACAAGAGGTCGCACCCTCATTCATAAGCATCCTATTGTTCAAACTCAGTGCCATGACAAACAAAAACTTGAGGCAAAGGAAGATTCCCTATCTTCTAGTGTACATGCACAAACTAGTTCTGGAAATAGACCTCCAAATAATGTGCCCTATCTGTTGGTATAAATTCACCTTCTTGTTGGTGATCGACATGCCAAAGCACAGGAGAAAAGCAAGCTCACAGTAGACTCATCAAAATAAATAAAAGCAAGACAAACATAAACCTCTATATCAACGGTTTTCTTCAAAAAAATTCTCCATGGGAAACACTAGAAAATGCTAAGAATAGCCTCTTACTAGGCATTGGTTTCAGCCTATCATGGAACATGCGAAAAATGGAGGACAAATGCAGAATCTAAAATCCAAAGTTACAAAATTTAGATCCAATGGGTAACAGTAAGCAAGATCGAAGTTCCTGTAACAATCCAAATTGGATGCAGACCTTGCAGACCATTTTGGCACAAAGACAAAATCCTAGTGTTGGGGCTGGTGAAGCTCAGGTTTCAGTTTTGAAACTGGGCTATGATACCATATGTAACACCCTACCAACATGTTAAACAATTAATATTTCATTTTATACATATACAATAACAACTTTGCTTTAACATAATTTCATTTCATTTACACAATTCTTCTACATTTTCTCAACGATAAATCTAAATAGCATTATGAAATAAGTAATAGCTTAAATCTAAGATTCGCAACTTAAAACAAAAGTATATAAAAATATTGACAACAAATACCACTAAAAAATACCTCTTCCTTAGTTTGTCTTAGCTCATCCATTGTAATGTAGTCCTAGGCGCTTCCAAGCATTTTTTTCCCTCTTTCCCAGAGTGAAACAATGGAATCCTCCCTACCAACTAGGAGCCTAGACGGCTTCCTAGCTCCAAGAAACCTTTCGGTTTCTTGGCCCTCCGTGCCCATGACTCCAAGAACAACAAAGCACAAATGCTAAAAGAAAAATATCACAAGAATTATATCTTCCAAGAATTTTACAACCTCTCATCATGCTCAAACCTCTCCATCATCCTCCTCCTCTCTACTTCTTCTCCCTATTTATCATGTTTCCATACACACTTTCCCAAGTCTCCTTAACCACCCTCATTATTATCCATCAACCTCCCTTATCTAGATATTTTGGGAAAATATTAAAATAAAACTAAATATAAATGACTTGCATTAAACAATAATAAATAAAATAAAAAGTCTCTATTCTCATGCTAGCTAATAAATGTTATTTGATAATTTTCCCAAAAATGTACATAACACCCCACCATGCTCATTTAATTCATCACACCCACCATCTATCAAAGTCAACAAGGTACTTAATGATTTTAGATATTTGTATGTAATATAATTTACATATTCAATAAACATTCAATTAAGTAGTTAATAATTTACTTTAATAATTAATATATTAATTACTTATACTAGTGTACATCGGTAGGGTATGTGTGCGTAACTAGCGGACACATATCTCATGCATGTACTAACGATAAAAAATCATTGCCTCTAGTGCATAGTTCCTATATGTTCACCAAGACATGTAGGAAAACAGATCAAGTAATGCATCATTTAATAATCTTAACGAACTAAATTACACCAATTCATCAATAACTCATTGTCACACTTAAAATATCATTAGGAAATCAAAGAGGGTTTTAAACATGGTAGGATCTATGTGAGTAAACAATAGTGGCATCTCTAATCCCCAATTAGTATTCTCAACTAACATCGAAGCATGCTTCCTTCCTAATCTACTTCCATCTTCCATCCTATCCTTTCCTCTATTGGCCTAAGATGGAGCATCAACTATATTGACCTAACTCTAGATAGAATCAGTAAGAGGAAGCGTCATACATCTCGACCAACCTTCCCCAACAGGCAACTAGCAGTCTTCGTCACATGTCTAGTGGAGCGTGACTTCACACAAACCTCCCATGACTCTAAGTTTCAGAGGATAATGGTGGGAAATACCTCCACCCCTCCTCATAGAACTAGGGTCAACACAACTAGCAGTCATCATCACACGTCTAGGGGAGTGTGACTTCCCATAGCCCTCCCATGACTCTAGGTTTTGGAAGACAAATGGTGGGAAATACCTCCACCCCTCCTCATAGAACTAGGGTCAACACCCTACATCAAGGCATATTGTGCAACTACTGTTCTTAGAGTCATGTCATCAAACATCCACTCTGGGTAAGTTGTGGATCCTGTCAAAACCACACTTACCATAGATCATAGTAATGTTTCGAATCATAAATTAAATAGTAAGTACAACTTATAGCATAAAATATCTTCTTGATGTCTATGAAATCTCAGTTACCTCAATACTATAGTCATTTGGCTATCACATAGCTCATCATCCTGTAGGTTAGTTCACCAATAACACATATTGATGTAGATACATCACAAATTTATATAAGAATCCACATTTGCATTGACGCTCAATTAAGAAATGTATTCCTATTTACATCACGCATTGCACCTATTATATATTCATAACATAACTTGAATTGGTATACATGTACCAAACTTACCCATTTTAATTTTCATGTTTAAATAATCAAATAACTATCTCTGTCATGAGCATATATTATGTAACATACAAATAGATCTAGAGGTATACATCTCAATGTCTAACAAAGTCTAACTGACTCCAAACAAATGCTAAACTTTGAATTAGTAAAATTAGTAAATAACAATGTTCTAACTACCTAAGGTCAAAATATGGGGCGTTACACTTAATCAAAGATTATTGGAACAAATCAAAAATTTGAAAGAGAAATAATCTGAGAAAAAATAAAAGAATAAAGTTGAAAAATTAGATAAGGAAGAAAAATCATGCCTAAAGGTTCATAATAAAACTTTATCACATAAATTAAGAAGTTAAACAGTAATAAGAAGACACTATAAAACAAGTTATAAAAACTTATCAACAAGGAATCATTGGTTAATAAAGATACAATAAATGAACCTATGGAGCTAGAGAAGTCTTTAGGTGTAAAAATCATAATTGTGGATAAATGAATTAATATAGACCCAATCAAAATCCATTTGATGTAAAAATATCTTCAAATGTAAAAGTAGAAACAAGTTAGGGGTATGAAGAATACTCAATTCCATGTAAATGTGTTGAACCTACATAGAATAGATCTAGCTAGAAAATACCACACACATTTGCAGAGAGAAATTGAGAAAGAAGAAGCAAGAGAGAAAGAATGGAAGAATTATCATTAACCGCAATGAATAATGAATAATTTACACATGATATACTATGTATAACTCAACCAATGCACATTGAAGGATAATCCAATGGGCCATAGTTGTGGTCTAGAGTGATCTAGACACATACCAACAATTATGGGAGTAAACTGCCACCTAGTCTAGTCTCTTAGGAAGTTATGGGAGTGAACTGCCACCTAGCTGAGTTAACTAGCCTACCAGTATTCAGTTAACTAACTAAAACAGAGTGAAGTGAGGAGGATATTAGGTAATCATGGGCAATTCTCCATTCTAGTGATCATACCAAGGCTACTGTTTATTATCTTGTGATGATCCCAAAGTTGCATGGTGACAAAACCAATGCAACATCTAGACACCACTCAACTAGTCAAACTGAAGTGAAAATTGAAGATAATATTCTCCCTAGAGGAATATTCTTCCTAAAATATAGGAGACTAGATAATCACTAATAATGACTAATAAATAAGGAAAAACCTTGGGAGAAACAAATCCTAAGTGTGTCTGAAGTAACTCCAACACCCCCCCTAAACATCACTATGGTGAAAACAGAAAATGGGTCTCGACAACGAGGCCATGTTAGATACCCAAATAGAAAAGATACACTGAAATAAAGTGAGGAAAGAGGGAAAACCTCATGGGAAAACCCCCCCTAAAGGTACAATGTATGTAAAAATAATAACTATAGTTGTTAGGCAACTATGTCCTTCACTCCAAGACGACTTTATAGAGAATGGAACTTCTTCTCAGTGAAGGTCTTGGTAAATATGTCTACCATCTGTTTTGCTGAAGGACAGAAATGTAGGTTGATGATCCCCTCGTCTACTAAGTCCTAGATGTATTCCATGTGAATCTCGATGTGCTTCGTCTGATGTCTCTTAACTACATCTATACAGAACTTCAGAGTGCTCTGGTTGTCACACCAGATGACGATCAACCGATGAAACTTAATTCCCTACTCAGTGAGAAAATGTTCTAGCCACATAGCCTAAATGGTTATGTTAACTACCCCTCTGTAATCTGTCTCGGCTGAATATAGAGAAATGGAAGCTTGCTTCTTGCTTGACCAACATATAGGCCCAAAAAAAAGACCGAATGAGAAACCATATGTGGACTTGGGATCAATGTTATCAGTAGACTAGACAGAGTCAGTGAACCGGATGAAATCCAATGTAGAGTCACCTGCATAATGAATTCCAAAGGTGATGGCGCCATGTACGTATCTAAGGATATGATTTACAACCTTCCAATGTAGCTCATGTGGCTCTTGTATGAACCTGGAAACTGCGCAAATTGCATAGGAGAGGTGTGTTCTAGAGTGCGTGAGATACAACAAGTTGCCCACCAACTTTCTATATAGTGTGTTTTCAACCAGCGGAGTGTCCCCACTATTCTCAAGTTTGACTTATGATAGGAAAGGAGTCAGAGAAGACTTGCAATCAATCTCTAAAGGAGATCTTGTGCATACTTGTCCTGAGATAGTTTGATGCCTGATGCATCCTGATTGATATCGAGTCCAAGGAATAAGTATAGTGGACCCATGTCCTTCATCAAAAAAATTTCATGTTGAATCCTATTGACTGCAACAATAGCTAAAGTTAAGAAACGAATGATAAACAAATAATCAACATACAAAACTAAGAGTAGAAGTGAATCAGTCATCCTGAGCATGTATACATTCGGGTATGATTTACAACATACAAACTGCTATGACAACAGGTAGGATTCCATATTGGCATACCATACCCTCAGATTCGGCTTGAGGCCATAAAGAGAATTCTTCAGTCGACAGATCAAATATGAATTCTACATAAATCCCTCGGGATTCTCCATATATATCTCCTCAGAGAGATCACCATGAAGAAATGAATTCTTCACATCCATTAGATGGACTTCCCATCCCTTGGCCTCCGCAATGGCAAGGGACAAACATATGGAATCCATCTTCACTACTAGAGCAAATGTCTCATCATAGTCAATGACACGGAACTACTGAAATACTTTGTAAACAAGTTTGGCTTTATATCTGCTAATCTATCTATCTGTTGTGCTCTTGGTCTTGTAGGCCAATCTGCATCTGACTAGTTTCCTTCCACAAGGAAGGGGAACTAGATCCCAATTCTAGTTCTCGAGGAGGGAGTTGTACTCCTCCTGCATGGTGGATTCCCAAAAGGGATTTATAGCAGCGTCGCCATAAGACTGTGGATCTAAAGACTGGACCAAGAAAATATTCCTGGAAAACAGTGGTTCAATGGCACTGAGTGCAATAGGAGGCTCCTCAAAATTGGATCAATTCCTCCTAGTATCGGCTGGATCACCAACAATATCCCTTGCATCTTGAAGAGTAGTTTGTTCCCATTTGGGCCTCTGCTCTGGATCTGCATCTGCATATGGATGCTCTGAATCTATATCTGACTATATAGACTATGTATATTGATCATCTATGTCCTATAAATCATAACTCTCGTCTGAAGAAGAGTCGACATGTGCATGCTCATCATCTCGGACAGGTGGAAGAATGAAGGTGTCTGCATGCAGTTGTTGAGGTACATGCGAGACAATTTCCTTGAATTTGACACTTCGCTCAATGATGATCTAGTACGAGGAAAGATGAATAAGTCTTTATCCCTTCACATCGTCGGGGTATCCAACAAAGAAAAACTATGTTCTCTATGGATCAAGTTCCTTCCTCTTTTCAGAGGGAATCTGGGCCCATGGACGTGAACCGAAAATATGAAAGTGGGTCACTTCCGGTTTGAGGCTGCTCCAAGCCTCGTAGGGGGTCTTATCCTTGAAAAATCTATGGGGAGATCTATTTTGGATGTAGGTTGCACAATTTAGTTCTTTGGCCCATAGTCTCTGTGGTAGTGACTTTGCATGTAGCATGGAAGATGCCATCTCTTTTAGAGATGTTTTTTTTTTCTCAGCAACTTCATTTTGTTGCGGAGTATAAGGAACTGTGTGGTGCAAATGAATCCCTATCTCATGACAAATATTTTGTATCTCATGATTGACATACTCTCCCCCGTTTTTAGTTCGGAGGACTTTGATTTTCTTTCCTAACTGTGTCTCAACCAGGGCTTTGAAATCTTTGAGGTGTTGAAAGACCTCAGATTTTTCCCTGAGAAGGTAAATCCATGTGAAACGTGAGAAACAATCAACAAAACTGAGAACAAACCTCAATTTTCTGATGGATGGATGCATAAAACTACCCATGAGGTCACTATGGATCATATCTAAAGGAGAGGAATCTCTCCGAGTCTTTCCTTTGTCGAATTTTTCTTGAGGGTGTTTTCGAAGAACACATCCCTCATAAATTCCTTTGGAGAAATGGATGTCTGGTAGACCATCAATCAATATTTTCATTCTAAGTTGTTGCATATATCTAAAATTCAAATTCCCGAACCTTTCGTTCCATATCCTACTGCTTTCATCAGCATGGGTAAGCAGTGAAGTAGAATCTGGTTCAATAAATTCAAAAAATGTATACAATCTAGATTGATGATTTACCTCACCGAAGAAACCATGGAATTGGTTTGCATGCCATAGTTTTCCATTGCATTTGGTGTGAATATGACTTTCTTTCCGGTGAAGGAATTCTTCATCTGATACACATAGAGAAGTTTGACAAAAAGTTTGCGAACGTGAAACACATTCTCGAAGATTTTGTTTGTGAGTTCAATCCTTCATTTTCTGGTGACTTTGACTAGAGAGTTGTCCACAATCAGAATAGGAGGAACTTTTCATGCATCTAATGAAGAATAGACTTCTTTTATGGAATCCATGTGATGTGATGCTCTTGAATCTACAATCCAAGCATTGGGAGAGGAGTTGATGGAAATCAAGGCATGACTATAATTTCTTTTCTTGGGATTCTAATCTTCTCACTTCTTCTTATTGGCACCCTCGGGGATGCGATCTCCAAGGTTAATTTTTTGAAGTATTTGATTCATTAGATCTATTTATTTTTTCATGCATGTGGATTCTGGATGGAATCCTTTATGGCAATATGTGCATTTCTCCCTGTTTCTTTCCTTTCCACCTTTGGATCTGAAGGCATCACTAAAGGGTTTTGAGTACCCTTGTTTATTTGGATTTGCATGATCTTTCCTTTTGTCTTTATATTTATATTTATGATATTAACGGCTGCCATCTTGCATAGTAAGTGCATGCTCCTTTGGGCCTTTGATTTTTTCCATGTTGATGACCTTGGTTTTCTCTTGTGTCAGGGATTCGATAAATTCCTCAAGAGAAGGCATCTTCCAGGTGGCTCCAGAGGTGAATTTGATTGAATGGAATGTGGATGCGAACACAAATAATTCATGACCAAGTTTGGAGAGAATGGTGAGAACCATTTTTTTCTCCTCAGATTTATCAACCTCACAAGCTTTGAGTTGCGACAATAAATCCTTGAATTTTGTAAAGAAATCTTGGAGATTGTCGAAGATTTTTGGATCCAATGTGACCAATTACGCCTCGAGCATGTTTCCCCTTTTCTCATCCTATTTTCCAAAGATCCCTTCCAAGGTGGTCTAGGCTTCATTGGGGGTTTTATAGAAAGATATATGAAAAAGGAGATTGAGAGAGATCTGAGACTGCAAATTGTTCTAAATGCTTCATCCATTCGATTTAGACACTTGGATTTTTCTATGGTTGATGTCGGTTCTATTTCTGTATTCAAGGTTAACCTGTAAAATCATCTCGTTCAGAGATGTATTATTATTCTCTCCCTCCATGCAAAGTAATTGTAAGGTGTAAGAATGAATTCTTTTGGGAATTCCATTTTTCCGTTGTCTTCAATCTTTTGTACCTGCAAACAATTTGGTGTAGATTTTTCTTAGCATTATGTCGACTCTGATACCATGTGAATTTGTTGAACCTGCACATAATATATCTAGCTAAAAAATACCACACACATTTGCAGAGAGAAATTGAGAAATAAGAAGCAATAGAGAAAGAATCGAAGAATTATCATTAACCGTAATGAATAATGAATAATTTACACATGATATACTTTGTATAAATCAACCAATGAGAACTAGAGGAGAATCCAATGTGTCATAGTGGTGGTTTAGAGTGATATGGACACACAACAAAAGTTACAGGAGTAAATTTCCACCTAATCTAGTATCTGAAGCAGTTATGGAAGTGAACTACCACCTAGATGAGTTAACTAGTCTACCAGTATTCAGTTAACTAACTGAAATAGAGTGAAGTGAGGAGGAGATCAGGGAATCATGGGTAATGAGTCAGTATGGTAATGATACCAAGGCTAATGCGCATTCCCTGGTCATGATCCCAATGTTGCTTGGTGATAAAACCAATGCAACATCTAGACTCCACTCAACTAGTCAAACTAAAGTGAAAACTGAAGACAATATTATCCCTAGAAGAATATTATTCCTAAAATATAGGAGACTGGATAATGAATAATAATTATTAATAAAAAAAGAAAAACATTAGGAAAGAAAAATCATAACTATGTGTGAAGTAACTCCAACATTTCAAAATTTAATCAAGAAAAAACAAGAGGGAGAAGTAAAGATCAAGTTGAAAAGATGCCTTATCGACATCCTAATCAGAAAAATTGATACTTCAACCAATCAATGTATCAATAGATTGGGATCACCATAGAAATAAATAAATGTCTGATTCCGTTTGCACCTGAGGGAGGCATAGTTCATCACCCAAAGTAATTATTTTATCGGGGTATACTGCTTGCAACATCATGCATGTGATGGAATCGTCGAGAACACATCCTATAACTCCCAATTCATGCATCTTCTGCCTTATCTACTCATTTTAAAAATCAACCACCTCCTACTCACTTGAATTCTCCATTGTCTCTTCACTTTCACTTGTACTCTGCATTGTCTCGTCACTTTCAGTTTCACCCTCACGTGTATCCTCCATTATCTTCCCACTTCTCAGCTTAATGTAGAAAGATCCGAAATCAAGAATAATAATTAATGCAGAAGGATTCGCAGCAAGAAAAATGAAAAAATGAAGGCACCTCCGAAAGAAATGAAAACCATTACTTCAAGCTTTATTATGTTGAGTAACACATTATGGAATTTATAGGAATAGTTATATTTTGTGTAATAAATTAAATACAATAATTATATGTTTAATATTTATTTTTTTATATTTTAATGGAGATGTATAGTTTCTTTATGGAATTCACATCGAGTTAAAAAAATATATTAATAATTTTTTTTATATATAAATAAAATATCCCAATAACAATGTTATAGGGATATGTATCTCTCAAAAAATTAAATTAAATTTTTCCAATATCACATTTATATCATTAAATTTAAAAATTTCAATATCAAATTCATATAAATATATATTTATGAAAGAACTCAAATTCTGAAAAAAATTATGGTCACTAAAACATTTTAACATCTGAACGTGAATGATGAATTATGATAGTGACTCCCTAAAATTAGAAGTGTGCTTCTGACATGTAATGTATTGTATTGAGGTGAGTATTTGCAATTATTTAAGAATGATGATATGCTTTTTTATAAAATCTATAAAAACAAAATTTTAAAATAATTAAATATTATAATTAAAACATTTTTTAGACAATTGAAAATTAAATTTCTAAATCTTTTAAAGAGGGTCAAAATTAAATTTCTGATATCTTTTAATTCTTCTTCTTAATTACTATATTTGTACTGATTAAATCCCGACTTAGGATATATTTATACTCATGGTCCTTTTGGAGATTGATATTAGTTTACAATAGCGTTACTGAATATTTGTTTTTCAAACCTTGCATGATTGAAAAGAGGTATGACTTGCGTTTTTCATTTAATTTGCATACATGTTGTGTCTTTTAGTTCGAGGTGATTTATGTGTTGAGATAGGGGATTTATGTTTTTTTATTGTTTTGGATTTTTATTTAGTACATATTCTTTTCTCATGGATTAATTTAGGAAGAGTAGGAAGAGTATTGTGTAAATATGATTCCTTTCATTTGGTATCGCAACTTGATCAACTAATATCCAATGTATTCGGGACAATAATTTTTAATCTAACATTTATTTGAGTGAGAGCTTGTGCACAAGGAAATATTGTCGTAGATAAATTGCAAACACGTCCATATTAGAAATGGAGAAGTTTAATGGGACTAAATTTTAGATATGGAAGCTCAAGATGGAGCAGCTTCTCATAGATTGAGATCTATGAGTTGCATAACTAATATGAATGCTTAGGCGTGGTTTGTGTTCGAGAGAAAGGATAGAATCCATATCATATTGTGTTTGATAGATTTGGTATCATTGAATGTTTATGGACAATAACATGTACTAAAAAACATCCAATAGAAGTTAGGATATTTGTATTAAGATAAATCGTTGGTTAGTAAACTTTTTCTATGGAAAAAATTGCTTTCCTTAAGAATGAATAATAGGGATTCATTAATTCATAATTCAATTTACCACCTGAATTCTTGATCAGATTCCCCAAATGGTAGAGTAAATGGGATTAGTGGAGTATTTCACATGTTGGGTCTAGTATGAAACCTTATATTAGCAAGCACACTTAAAGATACAAGTATTTTATTTTATTTTTTATTTGTTTCTTTCTGGAAAAGTGTGTAAGTTGGTTTGAAGATCCATGGTACTCTCTAAGGGTGTTTAAGTGGGAATTTTTCTTTAGTATGTTGCATTCACTATTGAGTGTAATTTATACCTTCAATTTTTGCAATGGATAGATTTATACAATCTACACCTTCACAATTGAAACCTCATAAATAATATTGTTCTTTAAAAATAAAGTTACCTACATAGAATACAATGTTCCCACACCAAGTATTGCTCCATATAGGCGACAAGGGCCTACAAGCCTAGAAAAATAAAAATTGTGTTGATCAACTGAATGACTCATTTGACACCACATATGCTTATGATGACTCATTGGCATTAGTTACATCCCTTTTCCTTCTTGCAGGACCAAAATCCTACTTTTCCTCCCAAAAATAACTTTTAAAAACCCATTTTTCTTGATGTACATGACTTCCCTTAAAGAAATTTGTGTATGCACACCCCTTGTGATCTAGGTGGATATCGGTGGCCACCCACCTATTCCAACTCATTCCTCTTGATAGGTTTTAGTTCAACATGTTCTTTTGCACTTATTTGTAATTGTGGATTCTACACTTATGGGGTTGTTTGAGGCCCTACACATCTTGCAGGATGATATTGGCGGCCACCCACCTAATCCGAGTAGATTATTTTGGAATTTTTCATGTCACCACATCTTTTTGTACTTCCAGGGTCATTTTGGGGCCCTAAATATTGTTTTTTTTATTTGTCTTGCTACAGTCAAATTGTATAAATAGTCAAATTTTCATAGAATAATGTGTATTTCTCGAAAGGACATTTCCAACAAGCTATCACACGCCTAAAAAAGAGTTCATATGAAAAAGTTACGACCCCGGGAAGTTTAGGTACCAACTTACCCAACAGAGACCACATAACTTTTGGCGTTTCACCTCCTAGGGTTAGGTTTTTGGATGTATATGGATTTAGAATTCATGAATAATGTTAAAAATTCCTCTAGAACCTCATTGTAATCATTATGCTCAGAAGAATGTGCGTAGCAGCCACAACTCTTCTCAAAAATAGCCACCACCATTTGAGAAAGTTGTTTTCATTTCTGCAGTTTTACAGTTTCAGCCTATTTCATTTATTCAAGAGAAATTATTGTTCATTGGATATTTTTTTTGGTTCTCCATATCTCTGTGTTTTCATATTCAGTTTATTAGTCAATTAGTTTCGCTCATAAATCTAGATCATTGGTATCATACTGGTTTGCTCTTCATTTATTTTTCTTTGTGATGAACTATGCACTTGAAGGGGTCATAGTTCATCACGCACCCTATAACATGAACTATGCATGAAATCGTTAAGAACACTCCCTATAACATGAACTATGCATGAAATCATTAAGAGAACTCCCTATAACTCCCGATTCATATAGTTTCTGCCTTATCTGCTCATTTTCAAAATCAGCCATCTCCTACTCACTCGAATGCTCCATCGTCTCATCACTTTCACTTTCACTTTCACTTGTATCCTCCATTATCTCCCCACTTCTCTTCTTAATGTACAAAGATACGAAATCAAGAAGAATAATTAATGCAGAAGGATTCACAACCAAGAAAAATAAAAAAAAATTAACATGCTTCCGTAAGCAATGAAAATCAATACTTCTAATGAATGTGAATATATCTATACTCGTAACCAAATCTAGTCTAAAATTCAAGACCAAATCCAACAATAAAGTAAATAAATCATGTATCACATATATATATATATATATAGATAGATGATTTTAGGAGCTCAAATTCGCAAATGGGCTACTTTTCCATGGTTTCTCCCAAAAAAAGATTTGCCAATTCCCATTTTTTCTAAACAATATTCATCCAAATTTCATAGAATACAATTAGTTTACCTTAAAAATCGTCAAAATTTTATAGAAACTATATAAAGTCCTTACAAATTTGAATATTTTTAAAAATCTATGGCGAAACATTTTACATTTTGCATATTCAGGACTAATAATATTAGCCTAGATTTCTACATTTTTATACAAATTTCCATCCTTAAAATTATCCATATGTGTATATAAGTTTGTATAGTTGTAGAAAAATTTAAAAAATCTAGTTATTTTTTTTTTTACTTTTTAAATGATAGTCTATCGCTAACGTTGTAAAACCCTAATCACACTAATAATAAAAGAAAGAAAAAAACAACACTTGGTACTAATTCCAAGATTTACACTCTAATAATACAAGGGTATTTTGTATTCTATTTATCCTTGAATTTGATGTCAAATTGAAGTCTTATTACATTTAATAACATCATTGAGTTGTATCATTGAATCTTTTTGTTTCTATTATACTATTTTAAACATTAGTTGCGTTCAATTATCAATATTAAATATATTATATATTGGATTCCTTCAATCAATCGAATATATATCTAACTTGAACAATTTATAATTCATTATCTCAATCATAATATAAATCATTAACATTTATCAAGGAGACCTCATATATAATCACTAAGTAGTTTATTAACAATGGTTAAGAAGATATTATTAAATTATCTTGAGATAATTCTACTCTATCAACTAAGAGAACCTTGCACTGCCCAAGGCATCAACATAAAGACTCTAGGTTATCCAATCACGGTGCTTACTATATAATTATTTTGATATATCAACATCAATACTACGTATAACTATGCGTATGACGTGGAAATGAGAATTAAAGACTTATCTAAAGTGACATGTGAAGTAATGTTTAAAAACTTGTAACAAAACGAAGACCTGAAATATTGTTTTATTTACTAAATATATAATTGAATCTTACAGAGACTGTTAGAGCTCTAATGATCGCTCAAACTCTCTATCACTGAGCCTGATTAAACACACATCCGTCTCATAAATTCCATCAATTTACGGATGACTGGAACTCATCTACGGGTCGCTGAGTGAGAATAAGGGTGCTCCTTCTAGGATATCACAACGACAAAAAGAGACCCTTTCTACAGAAAGGAGTACACATAAATGGGATTCCCGATTTCAAGATCTGAACAATATGCCAAGGTAACACAGAAATATTTACACAATTTCATAGAATACTCACAAAAATTGGTTTGGATCAAAGGAGGACTCTTAACAAAGTAATGGATCTGGAAAAGTATTCACTCGATAGAGATAAGGTTTCCTACAAGATCGTGCGTTTGAAATTATGGATTCTCGGTTTAGGGACTGAAATTTAGAAGATTTGGAACTGTATACATTTTAGAATAGGGAGCCGTAAAATCACACAGCAGCTGAAATTTATAGGAGAGTTTTGTTCGTGGAAGAATGTCCAACGATTTCCTTTTATACATTTTAATTACGCTAAAAGGTGTACGTCTATTGACAATGGGCAGATTTAATAGGGGTTTAGTGCTTAATAAGTTTTTTTATGGACAGGATTAAATATGGCTGGAATATTCTTAGTAGTCACACAAAATAAATGGGTGTGATTTCAATCATTAACATCCTAGCTATTATAAAGACATCTAAAAATTACTTTGATCGCTGATGGATTACCATGTAAGTGATTAACATAAATTAAAATATTAACACCAAACCGTTTATTTGTTAATCAATAATAAAATTGAATATATTCTTTTAAAAATTCTTTTCATCTTATCAACTTTTTGGCGTTGATCAACCACAATTATGTGACTATGCTAGTTTAAACCCATATATCGGATGATAATTGAAACACCCGCCAGGTCAATATTTACCGAATACTATTAGGCGACTAATAGAATATACCACGAAATCGTGGATATACAACACCAACTATAGACTAGACTGATATTACTTCTACCAACGTATTAACCTATATACAGAGACCTAGTGGATGGATTATAGCTTTAGATAAAGGAATTTATGTAAAGCATTATAATTTGGAGGTTATCTGAAACATCAGTAATTTATTCATCTTCTATTATTATTATTTTTTTAAATCTAAATATGCAAGCACTAGAAAACAAATTTAATTAAATACGACCCAGAAGTCTGAGAAGTTAATATCAGTCAATAAATTTATAAACAATCAATGAAGAACTTAAAATGCATAAATTAGTCCATATCATTTTATAAGAGTTTAGAACCAAATATGACACTTACGTTAAATTTAAATAAAAAATCGATTATTAAACTATTAAGAATAATGCAACAATCTTTCAACAACACCGCGTAGATGTTAAATACAATGTACAATTCCCAAAGTTTCTTCTTAATAAATTATCCAATCTGAATTATAACCAATATTTCAAAATAACAATCATAATATAACAATACTTTAACAGTAATATACCATAACTTAAAAATGTGCTTCAATCGAAAACTTTCCCAAGTCCCCCTTGGTTCCGTCTATTAATCAAAGGACTTCACCATGCCTCCCAGTCAATGTAAGAGGTACTCTTCTTCTCCCTTAGCCCCCCTAGACCCAAATGGACCACACACAAAAACTAGAATGCAATCGCTCCAAGCTTTCATGAGAAAGAAAATCTTCCATTGCTTCTTCAAGCTTGGTATCCGAACTCTCACAAGTAAAACACAATCCACAATAATTTTGGCATCATAATCTTACCAATAATAATTGAGATCATTTTTCCTTCTTCACCATTATTTTATAGAAAACTCCCCAATGACACATGTCCACATGCACAAATAATTAATTGTTTAGATTAAATTAATTATGATTATTTATGCACACATTTGTTACACTCTCCCTGATTTGCACAAGTAATTACCATTTTTATTTTATTCAAAAATCCTATTTCCCTTAGAATTCCCAATGTGTTTCTATTTTCTCTCTTAGTTACCCCTTTGTTCCCAAAATTCTCATTTAATGAGTGTATCCTAACTATAAATCTTTTTCTAGTTAGACTAGTGGTAGCTTGACTCTATATAGTATTCCATGTGTACACCTATTCTCTCATATTTTATTTATTTCTATTTTAAAAATCCAATTTGTTAATTTCATGCACACATGTGCATTTTATCCAACCTTTAAATTTTATTCCCCCTTTTCCCTAGAGTTCGATTATATTCTCCAATCTTTTAACTTATGTCATAATTCAATTATTCCCTTAATCTAATTTATACTTAAGTTTAGTATTGGAATTAGGCTTAGTCTCTTAATGGGATTTAATTAATAAATTCATGGTTTAACTAATTATTTAAATCCAACACGGTATAATCATTTCAATGTTTTCTAGGGAACCTAGATTTATTGACTCGGGTTTTTAATTATGCGACCTGCCCTTCAAGACACACCTCCATGCTCCAACGGTGCCACTCTCCTTTGAATAGTTTTTGGAATTTTTTCTGACCCTTGGAGTCAACACTCCACTAGGTCGACCTTGTGAGAGACTAAGATATTCTAAGGAATAAAGACTCAACATTATTGCGTGCCCCTCAGAATCTTCCTGAACGATTGTCTTAGTCCTCCCTCACAATATCGTGGACCTCTCAAACTAGGTAATATTTAACCTTCCATCTAGCCACGACGATAGTGCTAGTAGGCTATAAAAGGGATGATGCCACACCCCTCCTTTAATGTTTCGTTTATGTGCATGGCCCCTTTACTCATGTGAGTCGGATTAGCAAGCATTGTCAAGTCCGCATCCACTGATAAAAATTGTGTCAATAATCCATATCCATAAATCATACTATACTCAATCATATGTCACAAGTGCGTAAAATGAAATGCTCAATCAAAACACAATTCACTCCTTGACTCAATCTGGAGTCCAAGGAAGTCCATTGATTCCTTCAACATCCAAAACCTGTAATGTGTCCTACACACTCAGGGAAACTCGTCAATAGCATATTCCAATACATATACATCAAATAACAATAAGTCACAACACATCATCATCATCATGTATAATCCATAATCTAAATGAAATCACAATGCACCATAACTGGATCACCTGCACGAAAGTGTCCTCAAGGAATAAGTTAATAAAAGTGTTCTTAGTAGAGCAGGATGTTACATACACCCCCTCTTATTTTAAAAATTTTCTTGAAGTTTGTACAGTATATAAATGAAAGTAAATAAATGTATCTTACATAGATATATATTTGTAATCTATCAAACAAGTAAGGAAACTGTTAACGCGTCTCATATGCGTCCTTCCAGGTAGCCGAGTCTAGACTATACTTTTCCCATTGGAACTTGACCTGATCGATTATTCAATGTCATAGTTGTCGAATGCAATGCTCTGGAATGTGGATTTCCTTCACCATAAGAGCACTCTCATCCGACACCTGCAAAGAAATCATGTCAATAACATGTGATGGATCACTAATATAATGTCTCAAAATAGATTCATGAAATACATCATGCATACGCCTCAAATAATCAGGAAAGGTTAGTCTATAAGCCATGGGTCCTTTCTTTTCTACAACTTTGAAAGGTCCCACAAACCCAAGAGAGAATTTAGCACACTATCCAAACTTGATCAAAATATTTTGTGGCTTTACCCACAAGAAAACTCTTTCACCAACTTCATAACTACGTTCAAGGTGATGTGCATCAACATAACTCTTATATTGATCTTGCGCTTATTTAATCCTCTGTCTTATCGATTGCATATATTCTTCCATTTCTTGAATCACTTCTAGTCTTAGTGATATATTCTTCTTTAATTTGTAATTGGTGATATCATGATCTCAAAGAAATATTCAAAAACAACGTTGATCCCTTCATATGGTCAAATAAATCATCTATTTTGGATAACGGATATTGGTTCTTGATCTTCTCTTTGTTTAATTGACATTATTCAATACAAAGTCTCCATGATCCATCCTCCTTTCTCATGAAAATAACTGTCACACCCCAACGTGACACACTTGGAAGTATAGGTCCCAATTCAATCAATTCCTTCAATTTCATTTCCAACTCCTGTTATTCACGCGTTGACATCTGGTATGGAGTTCTTTCTATCAATTTAGTTCCAGGATTCAAGCTTATTGTAAACTCGAACTCTCTTTCGAGTGGAAAACCTAGTAACTCTTCTGGAAACACGTCTGCAAACTCTTGTACTAGAGGAAGGTTTTGTAATCCTTCTACCTCTCCCTTTTCATTTAGAGAAAAGATTGCATAAATCTTGCACCCCTTGCGCATACTCTTATGTAGTTGTAGGGAAGAAATAAATCTCAAGGACACACCCTGGTTCCTTCCTACAATATCTCTACTATGTCCCAAATCATTTGTCAAACTCAACCATTTCATATTACAGTTAAGTATCGCATCATGCGATTCCAACCAATCCATACCAATCACTATGCCATAATATCCTAAGATCATGACATATAGGTTGTCCTTTGTTACAAAATCTCCCAAGTTAATGATACAATCTATAACCTTTCCTCCAACCTTTTGTTTGGCACTCGATGCCATTCTACTTATCAGAACTCATCTTGCTCAAATTCCTTTACCTTAATTATGTTTAGCGTTTCACTAAAGATAAAACTCTTTGTAGCACCTAGATCTATCAAAATACTAAAAGTTTGGTCGACAACTTTACCTGATGTCTTCAACATAGTGGACTAGTGCTCGGCCCGGTGGTTGCTAACTGCTACATGTATCCTATGGGACTTTCCCAAATATCTAACTGTAGTGGGTCCTGATTATATTTCCACTCTGGCCTTCTCAATAAAAAATTCTTGTTGGTAATGTGTCTCTCCACATGTCTGACATCCATTCTTTGGTCCAATACTCCTGGTCCTCAAGGTAGAAGTTGTTGTCCCAACAGTCTATGATCCTGGTCTATTCTGTTGAACATGCCTAAACTATTGTTTCTTGTGTGGATGACACTACTACCATTGTTGTGGTCCTATGTAAGGAGTTCTCTTATACGGAGTTTGTCTCCATGGTATCGTTAACATAGGTCCCCTGGGCATATCTTAATGCACTGAAGTTTGTCTAGCTGGTGTATAATATTGTTGCATTTCTGATGACATTTTTATAGTCTTTCTAGAAGGTATCCTTCCCTGAACCCCGTTTTTCAACTCTTTCTCATCTATGAGGGTCTTTTGAACTGCATCATGCAACGTATGAGGAATTAAAATCCTCACCTTTGCACGAATGTTCAAGTTAATTCCGAACACAAACATGTTTACCTTTAAATTATCCGTGCTCGTATGTGGAGCATACCTAAGTAGCTCCATGAATATTTTCTCATAGTCTGGAACCATACGACCACACTATTGTAAGGCGTTGAACTCATTAAGTTGACACTCATTGAATTCCTCAGACAAGTACCTCTCTTGGAACTATTCCTTGAAAAAATCGTATGACACGTCTTCAATGACGATGATTAGTTGAGGTGGGAGTGTAGTCCACTATAGAAGAGCACTCCCCTTCAGTTGAAATACTGCCATGCATACTTTCATATTGGAGGTGTAATCACAAATTGCGAAGACCATCCACATATTCTCTAACCATGACTCAGTGGGTAAGCCTTCCACAGAACACATGAACTCGGGAAACTTCACCTTCTTGAGTTCTCTTTGGAGCACGATGTGATACCTCATTGGGTACATATTCTCTTTCATCATCTCATTCGAGGAGATTAATCAATGCCTGTAACATCCTATGGAAGGATCTCATCATACCTACCACATCTCCCACAACAACCTTCTCCTACTCAGTAATATGCTCATCTCCCTGGGGGTTAGACCCCTTTCGCTTGGATATTATTGAAGGTGTCACAACTCTTCCTCTAGCACCATGTCATCTACTTCCTCTGCATCCTCTAACCATGATTACTTTCATGTACAATTTCAAAATTTAATTAGTGATATAATTTTAATCATTTATTTAACATAGTGGAAGGTGTAACCTTCTAATGTCAGAGAGTTGAACTGACTCTGATACCATATGTAACGTCCCTCTATATACAAAACAAGGTGAGCAAATAAAATGAAGTAGCAAAAACATTTTTTTTACATAAACAAGGATACGAAATAGGTATTCTAACTATCCATACTCAACATTAGTATAATTTTCCAGTGAACCATAATTTACTAACTATGCAATATTACAACAAGTGTCAATGATACAAATAAAAAATAGCAGTAATTAGTCCAATGCATGAAGATTTAATGTCTTGGGACTAGAATCTATTACGACGAACATGAATATATCTATACTCATAACCAAATCTAATCTAAAATTCAGGTCCAAATAAAACAGTAAAGTAACTAAATCATGTATGGCATATATATATAAGTTTGTATAGTTGTAGAAAATTAAAAGAATCTAGTTATTTGTTTTCTTTAATTTTTAAATGATATTCTATCGCTAGCGTTGTAATGACTCTAATCACATTAAGAATAAAAGAGAGATAAACAAAACACATGGTACTAATTCCAAGGTTTACACTCTAGTAATGCAAGGGTATTTTGTATTCTATTTATCCTTGAGCTTCATATATTTCAGAATTGATATGATGTCAAATTAAAGTCTTATTACATTTAATGACATCATTAAGTTGTATCATTGAAGTCTTATGTGTAAATGTTGGGTCATGTACGTGACCTATAGAAGCCCAAAGCGCATACATACACACCGTATAGAAGGCCAAGTCGCATACAAAGTTCATACATGATCCCTACAAAGATCTAGGGTGCATACATAAGCTTATATATGAGAACTGTAGTGGAGAGAGTCACATACACCTCCAAAAATGTCTTCTTTAATTGTCTTTCATCTTTTTTTGAGCCATGTTTTGACTACTTTGGGGGTCTTTTTCTGGGGAGTTTGGTCTCCAAAAATTTTGTGGCCTATAGGAGGTTGGTAAGGCCTTAAATTTGATTGGAAAAAAAGTTTTTTTATTCATCTTTGTATTCCTTTTATCCCTTGGATCGCATGACTATAACACTAGTCTTATTCTCAGGATCTTTGTTTTTTGGTTGATGTTATGGTCATTTTTTAAACTTGAGTTTGTATTTGAGTTAAAAGCTTGTTTTTGTTCTTTTCATGGATTTTTCAAACATAAAACAAAACCAAAATATATCTTTTAACATCTTTTATTTAGTTTTTCTTTGTTATAAAGAAGAAGAAAATGGAAAAAACCCTAGTTTGTCGCTATTTATGTTTCTTTCTTTCTATTGCATTGTTTTTATTTGTATTTGAAAAAGTAAAAGATATTTGCATAGTATTTTTCTTTCTTATCATATTAAATAGAACTTTAGAAAAAAATTAATACAGAACATCCTTTTTATTTCTTCTTTTTGATTTCTCATGAGGTTTCATTTTCCAATGACCGTGGGTCCATTTTGGGATACCACATACCATCATATCCTCTATATATTTACAAATATAAATGATGATTTACAATTATAAGAATGCATGAAATGAAAACAAGTATTCTTGGTCAACATGACCCTGGATAAAACCCCCTCAGGGAAAACCAGTTTGGAATGGAAGTGTATATATGTGGAGAATAGAAGGTGGAATATAACAAGTACATGAAACAAATGAACTTGATACAATAGCATCTTGTATTAAAATGAAACACAAGTCCAAGAGTGAAATATGCACCCAAGCATGGTGCTCCCTCCTTAAATATTTCTCTATCCACTAAAATGAATCACCCTTGCTCACTAAAGCTCCGATGAATAAACCATTGCACCAAAATGTGCTCTTTTTTGCTTCCTCTCCACTAAAAATTTCCTCAAAGAAATATGACCACTACAATACGTCCTTGCTATAGGTGCGCTATCCTCCTCATGTGCGCCCTCCTCCAAGAAAGAAAAACAACCACAAATAAATTGGTCCCTAAGCCTTCATGAGCCCTCCATGAAAGAAAGTGCCCAATATTTCCTCTTCCAATGCTTCCATTATTATCTTCTTTCACTCCTCCAAACTCTCTTTGTGAACATACAAGTGAATGAGCCTCTCCTTGACCTATGCACCCCTCTTAAGGAAACATGATGAAACCTAAAATATGGGTGGATGAGATCATCCCATCTGATCTCTAATCAATGGTTGATATCTCTTCAAAAGAATCTCAACTCAAAACCCACTTTACTTAAGATTCCATAGTTTCTTTTTATGTCCCTCAATTCACCTACAAAGTGAATTAATAGTCATTTTAGGCTAAAATTACCAAATTTCAGTTTTGACTTAAATCTCCCAAGTCAAAGTGAAATTAGACATAAAGTACATGGTACATAGTACAAAATATTTCCCACTTGTGTTTAGAGGATCACAAACACAAGGGGACCAATTTTTGATGTACACAAATCTCAACACTCCCTCTTACTGAGGAAAGTGTCCTTCACCACCAATATCATCCATATAGTGGACATGGTTGCCTACTAGAAAATACTCTTTGGATATGGTTGTACCATGATCAATGAAAGTAGTCTCTGACCTATATCTGCTCAATATGTGTGATCTATATATCATGGAAGTGCATATCTACCTATCCAAGATTAACTAGATCTTGCTATCAAACCAAAGATATCAACCTTGTTGTACCACCAAGGATTTCTACCCCCTGGCATCTCACCAAGGGTCACTACTCTTGACATATCACCAAGAGTCACTCTCTTGGAATCTCACCAAGATTCTCCCCCTCTTGGTATCTCACCAAGAGTCTCCTCCTCTTTGTATCTCACTAAGAGTATTTGGTTCTTGACATCTCACCAATATACTAACTTGGCCTCTCACCAAGTGACTTTCGCTTGAACTGGATCCAAAACTTGATCTGTCTGTATCCATAGCCAAGTGAGGCTCAAGTGTCTGTGGTGTCATAATTCTACTCCTCATCAATCTTCGATGCTCTGAATCCCTTGCACCAAACCTCTATCTTGACAACTCTGAAACTGAAGTTGCCCCGGGTGGACCAGTCACCCCCGATGATGGTGTCCATGAAAACTTAGTATGAGCTCCTTCTGAATCACTACTATGAGTCAATAGGTCCTCCTCAACTCTGTCTTCCCACCTGATGTTGGATGCTATAACAACTAAAAAGGAAATGATTACTGCACACTCCCTCACAAACTAAGTAGTGGACTCATCCTCCTTTGTTTTCGTTGTAGTACCATCCTATTGCTTCTTCTTCCTCTTGGGACATTGTCCTACATAGTAACCTATCTCTCCACAAGAAAAGAATATCACTATGCTCATGTCTCTCTCATTCCCACCTCCACTTTGATGTGGTTTAACCCCTCCCTTGGGACCCTGTCTAGCACCTCTGCCAGTCTTCTTATTTCTCTTAGTCCACAAAGAAAGGTACTCATAACCCTCTATAATACGTTGTTGTCCTAAGGACTCTGAGGTTAGTCTCGTCTCCTCCTAAATGAAATCATCCTAAAGTATCTCCCAAGTAGTCTTAACCTCTAGGGAAACAATGCCTCGAACTAATGGGCCCCATGGTTTGTAAAAGTTGTTTAAGGTCGTCCTCACCATAAAACATGGGTCCACTATCTCTCCGACGACTACAATATCATATATAATCTCAGTGAATCTGCCAAGGAATGATGTAACCGAATCAGAATCAAGCATCTTAATTCTCCCAAGATCGTCCCGCAGAACCATCTTTTGGTTCTGGTTAGAACTCTGGTAAATATTTCATAAAGAATCACATATCTAAAATGCATAGTCTTTACCAGTCAAATGTTCAATGGCATGGTCTCTCACCCCATCACAAATATTCATTTTCTCCTTCTTGTTCTTCTTCCTAAATGTTTCCACCATGACGGGAGCAGTCACAAGAGGAACAACAACTAGAGCCTCAACTATATCCCATAGTTAGAGGTCCTCTAAGATGAAAATGATCCTAGTCTTCCAAGGGGACCAATTTCTAGATCCATTTATCATATTCTCTACCCGCATCTATGACACAGACATGGTTGTCCAATAAAGCTCACACAGATGATAAAACAACAAAAGAGTATTTCCTCACTCCTGTTAACGCAAGTTTGAAAAGAGGTAGTAACACCACAACCTCACTCCTAGAAAATTGGTGTGAAAAAAGTTTTTAAAACACAATATCACTCCTATCCACACAGGTGTGAAAAGAGGTTGTCCACAAGTGTCTAATATCATCCCTGAACTATCCAACAAATCTACCCACAAGCTGGCCACAAACTATGCCAACAAGATGTCCAAATATCTTCCCTAAACTGTCCAACAAACACTAACCAAGAGGCACCTTCAAATCTGATTTTTCCTGACTGTTTTGGACTGTAAACTTTCTTTCCAAAAACAACCAAAAGATCTGATTTTTACCCCTCAAAAACTTCCCTGAAAATGCTCAAAAAATCAGCAAGTTTGAGCCACCATTGGCTATGATACCATGTAGATGTTTTGAGGTACTATGAGTCTTCCCAATATATTTTTCTTTGACCTCTTGTTGGGATCTAAGTTTCAATATCTCTAACTATATTTGTTGTTATTTTAGGACATAAAACAATCAAGTAATTTCTTCTAACACTTTTGATGGTTAAGTGTATGTTTGAGGTGCCCTTTCAAGTGTTTTATTATGTCAATCTTAGCACATGAAATATACTCAAAACAAATAACACTACCTCTATATATTTACAACTCTAAATGTTGATTTACAATTCTAAGCATGCATGAATTGAACATAAGTATTTTTTATCAACATGACCCTGGATAAAACCCCCCAGGGAAAACCAGTTTGGAATGGAAGTATATATATGTGGAAAATAAAAGGTGGAATACAAAATGTACATGAAAAAAATGAACCTGATACAATAACAACTTGTCTCAAGTGGCAACATAAGTCCAAGAGTGAAATATGTGCCCAAGCATGGTGCACCCTCCTCAAATATTTATCTATCTAATGAAATGAAGCTCCCTTTCTCCTTGAAGCACTGATGGAGGAAACTTTGAACCATAATGTGCTCTTGTGTGTTTCCTCTCCATTGAAATTGTCCTCAAAGAAAGCTGACCACTACAAGACCTCCCTGCTATAGGTGCACTCTCCTCCTCAAGTGCATCATCCTCCAAGAAATAACAATGACCAGAAATAAATTGGGCCCTAAGCCTTCATGAGTCCTCCGTGAAATGAGGGGCCCAAAATTTCCTCTCCCAATGCTTCCATTCTGATCCTCTTTCCCTTCTGCAAACTCTTTTGGTGAACATACAAGTGAATGAGCCTCTCCTTTCCCTTTTCTCCCCTCTTAAGGAAACATGAGGAAACCTAAAATATGGGTTGATGAGATCATCCCATATCATCTCTAATCAATGGTTGAGATCTATCAAAAATAATATCAACTCAAAACCCACTTTACTTAAGTTTCCATAGTTTCTCTTTGTGTCCCTCAATTCACCCACAAAGTGAATTATTAGTCATTTTAGGCTAAAATGACCAAATTTCACTTTTGACTTAAATATCCTAAGTCAAAGTGAAATTAGACATACTTTACATGGTACATAGTACAAAATATTTCCCACTTGTGTTTAAAGGCTCACAAATACAAGGGACCACTTTGCAAGGTACCCAACTCTCAATAGAGTCTCTGGTCACTATTGGACACCAAGCTCACTAAATACACTTCCTTCCACCCTCAAATTGATGGAAAAATATAGGTCATCAATCAAATGATTGTGCACATCTTGCACATGTATAACTCTAAACATACACATAAATGGGATGAGAGAGTTCCTTATTTTCAACATAGCCACAATAAGGCTCTCCATAGCTCCACCAACCATAGCCCATTTCAGGTGGGGTTGGGATTCCAACCATTGGATCCGATTGATGTTTGAATACCTCTTGCATACACACATACATAATATTCCCATGTTCAGTATAAGGCCAAAAAATCCACTATATTCTTTGAGCGGATTCAACATATCCGCCAACAGGTCCATGAGATTTTGCAGAAATCCAATGCTAAGTACAAGAAGTAACATGATCAACACCGGGTGCCACACAAGTTTCAGGTTGGAGGAAATCTCTGGTTACATTTGTATAAATAACTCCCTACAAGGCCCCATTGGAATATTATCACACTTCTCTATCAGATTTACACTATCACCAAGGTTGTGGGAGACAATGATTTTGATCTCAACACTCCCCCCTTCCTTGTCTAGCACCGAGTGTTCAATGTGGACCTCCTTTGGCATATTTTCCACCATTATTAGACACCTCATAGATAGCAGAATAGTTGAAACTAATAGATATCAACCTTTGTTTCATGGAACATGCATCTAATGATCATATAGTGGACACATAGGTCAAGGGCACTCTCCAGCAGATGATCAAAATTTATCGGGTTTTCAAGGTAGGGTAGTTCCTCCACCAAGGAAAATGGCTCACCTAGGGCCAAATTCAATAGACATTTCCTCACCTGATTAGGGAACTCAATGAAATGGAGACCATTTCTTCCTAATGGGGGAGGACTAATCCAGGTGGATATTGGTGTCCACCCACCTATTCCAGCTGGCTCCTTTTGACAGTTTTAGTTCAACACCTTCTTTTGTATTTTTTTGTGATTTTCGGTTCTACACTTTCAGGGCTATCTGAATCCCTACACAGATTCCATATGGATATTGGTGGTCTCCCACCTAATCCAACTAGATTATTTTGGAAGTTTTCATGTCAGTACATCTTTTTGTACTTCCAGGGCCATTCTGGGGCCCCAAATAGTGTTTTTATGGCTTTCCAGAGTCAAACTGTAGACAAAGTCAGAGTTTTATGACATAATGTGTAGTTCTTGAAAACAACTTTCCAACCGGCTATCACGCTCCTAAAATGGAGGTCATATGAAAATTTTATGACCCTAGGAAGTTGAGTTATCAACTTACTCATCGACGCCCATATAATTTTAGACGTTTCATCTCCTAGGGTTAGATTTTTGGATGTCTAGGATTTTGAAATTCATGAGTAATGTTAATAAGGCCTTTGGAGAATCATTGTAATCATTCTTCTCAGATGGATTCACATAGAAGCCACATCTCTTCCCAGATATATCTACCACCATTCGAACAAGTTGTTTTTAGTTCTGCAGTTTTACAGTTTCAAAATATTTTATTTATTCAATAGAAGTTATTTTTCATTAGATATATGTTGTTGTTATTTGTATCTCTATGTTATTGTATTTGACCTATTATTCAATTTGTTCTACTCATAAATATGGATCACTAATTCATGGAGCCCTAGATGAATAACAAGGTATGTTAAATATTGGGCCACTATGATGAGAAATGGTTCCATTTATTTCTATTGTACTTGTTACATAGTTGGGACTATAATCTAGGAGTAGGATTTGAGATCATAACAACTATAGAAATAAGATTTTGTAGCAACCATTTATGCCACATAGTCATAGGAAATTCCATTGTGAGTGCCCATTTCTATGTATTTTCATTTTCATAATTGAAGAAAAGATATCAAAGCATAGGTCTCACCTTCTAGCTGGTGTTTTCTCCAAAATTGGGTTTCCTATCATACATATTATGTTCGATTGTTTGCATGGTGTGTCTATTTTCTTGTTCTTTCATTTGAAAATTTAGTTATTTCATAAATAAAGAACTAAGAGTAAGATAGTAATAATCAAATATGAGATCTAAAGAAATAGCCATATATATTAGAAGAATTTAGTGTAATGCAAGATCTATTGTGATAAAATATTTTGGTGGAATATCTATAGTAGTTTACAGATCATATTGGTATCGGATAAAGCTTCTTTGGGGTATTTGTGGAAATTTGTAGAATCTGGGAATATGCATAGGAAGGATGTAGATGATTTAGTTCATAAAAATCCGTAGGATGTAGAGAAATACAATTTTTCAAGGCTAGAAGAGTAACTTGTTGATATCTCTCACAAGATGGCCCTCCTCATGGTGTGTCTAGAAAACAAGTTCAAAACTCTTGGGGATGTTGGTGGTTCTAAATAAAACATTAAATATGATGAGAAAATAGGAGATAGTGAAGACCCAAAAAAGGATTCGAGAAAAGAACTCGGCAAACAAAAACCATGTTCCAATGCCATCACTTCTTCATAATATCTGTACAAAATGGAAGTGAAAGTGGAAATAGATCCCTATAAATGTGGTTTTGATGTTGTTAAGTTGAATCATTGGTTGTAAAATTTAAAAGTGGATTTTAGTGTCCATAATATAGATGAAAATCAAAAAAAAAAATTTCTCAACTAAAACTAGAGGGCCATGAACTATCTGTTGATGTTTGGACAACATCGGGAAGACATTCTCTAAATATAATAATTAACATATAATTATTATTGATTATTAAATATAGTATATAATAAGTAAAGTATAATAATAAGTGGTTATTGATTATTCAAGGGACGTATCATTTCATGGATGGTCACCTTATGTTCCCTATATATGGAACACTCATTATTGTAATAATATATCGAATATCTCTCATATCTCATATGAATGAAAACCAAAATGGTATCAGAGCAGGTCTGGATTGAATCCCTCATGGGAGGGCCCAGGTAAATATGAAATTTGCAATGGAAACGTTACTATTGTTCGCATCTAGCAAGAAAAGGCTTCTGGTAGGTAGCAATGTCCTCCAGCTGAAGCAACTACCAACAACAACAAAGAGAATGAGCTCATGCAGCCTCCCTGTAGGGTTGGTAGTAGAGTGGCAATGAACAAGAGAAATATAGGGAGCAATAATGTTGCAGTTCAGAAGAAATAACCTTAGAGAGGCCTCAGCATGGCTCAGATTGAACGACTCAAATTACTAGAGCAGAAGAAAAGGTTGTTTCAGGAAGAAACACCAACACTATTTCCTCCTACTCATATGGCACCGTTGCAACCTTATGTCTATGGATACAATGAAGTGTTTGAAAGGCATGGGAGAGGACTGGTGTTTTCTTTGTTGGAAACCCACTATCGACAATCCTAACATTTGTCTTCATTTTCTTAGCAGAATGACCAGATGTTTAGTTTCTCGATTCTGAGTTCTAGTCCTGGGTAGAGTTTTTCCCATCTTGGCATCCAATTGTCGTACTATTTTCAGGTTCTCTAGAGGTAAAAACATTGTAGCATCTTAGAACCACTTGACGTGCTGCAATCATTCCTATCCATCCCCGACAATGCCAATAATTGTAGTAACTATATCGTAGGAGAGATAATCCATGTGGAGGATGACTGTTGGCATAGAGTTTTAACATCTCATTGTTATCAACCTCAGGACCATTTGTTTAATGCTAGCTACAAGGAAGTTATGGCAGGGTAACTTAATGGAACTAAGTCCTAGAAGTTTCAGAAGGTTGTCGATACAGGTCAATTTGTTGAGACATGGCCGGAAATACTACCTTCATGCATGTCTTTTCTTCAAAGAATTAGAGGTTCAATGGTTGGCATTTCACTCATAGCGAGAATTTCCTATTACATTTGGGAATGCATAGGTCTGAGCTTAAATTTTGCAAGGCTAGATTTTATTTGATGTGGGGTTGGTTGATCCAAGTTTGTGTTTTCATGAAGCAAAACTGAAAAATGTCTAGGATCGAGTTCAACCATGGGCGCTCCTATTTACCCAACCATGGTTGTTTAGATGGGTCCTCTACGTTCATTTCTGGTGAATATGGGCCTTTCTAGTACATTGGATCACTCCTCAGTGGTTGCAATAATGTCGTTTATTACTCTACTCTGTGCTTGCATTGTAATTGGGCATCTTTTAGAGGAGAATAGATGGATGAGTGAGTCCATTGCAACACTCATAATTGGATTGTATATCGAAGTAATAGTATTGCTATTTAGACAAGAAAAAAAATATCACATATTATAATATTCAATGAGGAGTTGTTTTTTCATTTATCTCCTTCCACCCATAATATTTAACGGAGAATCACCAATACATCATCGTTGTGATGTGTTGACTATTGTGCCCTAGCTTGTGGAAAATATGGTATTTCTATATGGATCAATACCTCCAAAGATGGGTCATGTGACATATTGGAATATCAATTGGGTACAATTGAAAGATGAAGTTTTTTTTTTATGTTGAGAAGAAGACTTGTGGCAAGAGGGTTCTCCCATAAAGAGGAAAAAAACTAGTGAGGCATGCATGACTGCAGTGTATGTTTAAAACATAAGTCCTGATAAAAGTTTGAGGAACATGAACCCCGAGAAGGCCTTCACCAGAATGAAAATGTGAGGTTGAACACTTCAGGATATTTGGGTGTCCAATATACATTCATGTGCCCAAGGAGAAAATGAAAAAACTAGACCCTTCAAGTAGAAAGGGTACATTTGTGAGGTACAGTGAGTCTTTAAAGGAATATTGGATCTACATCCCTAGTTAGATACAGATTGACGTGAGAAGAGATGTTACCTTCAAGGAGGAGGTAGCATTCAAGAAATATATCACACATGGATACAGATAGTGAGAGACATGGAGATATGGTGGCTTCTCCCCCTCACCCTCCACTAGTTCAGAGGGAGACAATTGAGCCTATTGATCCCATTGATCCTATATCTCTAGTTGATGTTCCTAGAAATATTGTAGTAGGTCAGAAGAGACCTACATGGACTCGTCATACTCTGTAGGAGGTAGAAAGACATGTAGCTCCTCGTGGTACCTTCTGAGAGAGAATGAGACCTCAAAGATATCTATGCTATGTCAAATTTATCATCCACATCATTGATTATGAGCCTTCATGTTATGAGGAGGCATCTAGTATGGAGAGATTTTGTGATGGAAAAGTATCAGTCCATCATGAATAATGATGTGTGGTATATTTTTCCAAGACATGAAAGGACATTTTTTGTGATTTCCAAATGGATCTATAATATCAAACATACAACTGATGGAAGCATCGAGAAGAACAAACAAAGTTTTGTTGCTAGAGGATTCTCTCAGGTGGAGGGAATAGATTATGAGGAGACATTTTCTCCTGTTGCTCAATACACTTCTGTTCGAATGATTATTTCCCTCAGCAGCATCCATGGGTTGGAAACTACATCAAATGGATGTGAAGACAACCTTTCTCAATGGAGAGATTGGGGAAGAAATATACATCGAGAAGCCAGATGGTTTCGTCATACACGAGAAGGAGTCTCATGTGTGTTGGTTGAAGAAGGCCCTATATGGACTCAAGAAGGCACCTCGAGCTTGGTATGCAAGGATTGATGGACACTTGATGAGTTTGGGCTTTAGAAAAAGTATTGTTGATCCCAACCTGTACTACAAAACTGTTAATGGTGAGGCCCTAATTTTCGTCCTCTGCGTTGATGATTTATTCCTCACAGCTACATAGAGCTTTATTTTTGAATGCAAGTATGTGTTGGCCTCTGAGTTCGAGATGAAGGACCTTGCTATGATTCACTACTTATTGGGAATAGTGGTGTGGAAGAGAATTGATGAGATCTTCCCAAGTCAAGTGAAGTACACAGTTGAGATATTGAAGAAGTTTGAGATACTGAACTTCAAGCCAGTGGATATACCAATGATGACAAATCTAAAGAAACTAAGTGTGTCTTCTTTCGATTTTGAAAAAAATGATATGACTCTGTACAAACAACTGATTGGATAATTGATGTATCTGGTTCACACCAGGACAAATATTTGTTATGTTGTGAGTGCACTTAGCCTGTTTATAAGTTAGTTGAGATAAACACACTAGATTGTTATGAAACATGTGTTGAGATACTTGCGAGGCAGAGTTCGACATGGTCTGAGATATACTTAAAGTATTGATAGGATATGGAAGGAATATATTGACTCTGATTAGGCAGGGAGCGTAGTCGACAGAAAGAGCATCTTTAGGTGTTGCTTCACTTTGGGATCTTTCATGGTTTCCTGGTGTAGCAGGAAATGAACTTTTGTGGTGTTGAGCAAAAAAGAAGCATAGTACATTGCATTAAGTATGACAGTCTGTGAAGCAATGTGGCTTCACAAGCTCCTTTCAGATCTTTTTAAGAACCAAATATCAATATAGCATAGAAAAACCTCAGAATAAGCACTCAACACCTTGAAAAAGAGATAATTTCAGATAATAAGCCTTTTTGAGGGGGAAACCTCCTTTTACCCCACATAAATGTTCAAGTACAGGATGATTCCAAATGAAAATGTCTCCTTGGTATATATAGGAGACTAGGAGGTATAATTACAACTAATGG
>JZKD02S1868601.1:471468-502042 GCA_000966675.3 Picea glauca
TCAACATTTCTTGCCACCTTAAATGCATTCTCCAATGATTTGGGTTCCCAAAGGTGAACCTCATGTTGAATGTTGTCCTTTAATGTTCCTATGAATACATCAATCAAGTGCTCATATGGCATATCTGTTACCTTTATATTCAATCTTTGAAAGTTCTCAATGTTCTCGGTAACTGAACCCTTTTTCTTGAGATTTATCAATTGGCTAAAGAAGGTATTGCTCCATGTATCCTCATAGTGTGCTATCATTTCTTTCGTGAAAATTGTCCAAGTGATAAGTGATTTGTGAGAAAAAAGTCAACGATACCATACAAATTGATTGGTTTCTAAATATAAAGTAGCAATTCATACCTTTTGTGTATGTGGCACATTATGTAGATCAAATAATTGCTCCATCTGAAGTATCCATGTTATTGGGTCCTTGCCATCGAACTTTCTCATATCGATCTTAGGAATGTGCTTGGTCTTCAACCCAAAGTTGGAGTTTCTCCATTCTTGATTCACCTTCCTTGTGTCCACATCATGAATTTCTTGGAATGCATTTTCACTTTCAGGTGTCTTCTTTGTTACGAAATTTTTCAATACTTCCATGATCTCCTCTTTTAAACCATCCAACTTTGCCTTCAACATAACTTCCATCTCTTGTAGTTCATCTTTTGTTACTATCTTCTTTTGTAAATAATTTATTTCCCTATGCATTTCTTCACCTTCATCAAGAGTCCAAGTAGGATTGTCTGGAGGCTTATTTGGTGTAGAAGTTCCCTTTTTGGGTGGCATGTTGGCGAAGTATCACTTTTGAACCTTGATTTTGAGGTGGTTCTGCTAGACAATATTTCTTCTGTTGTATCTCCCAAGTTTCGGCCCTTATGGTTATGAAACTTTCTTTTATGTAGTTATATGATATTTATTCTTTGCAATGCCACAGGTTTGATGAAAATTGGATGTACCAAGTGGAATTTACGGTAACTTCTCCACAACTTGCTTGTTTTTGGCCTTTCTAGGAGATTTCACTTGTATAGTGTGCCCCACACAACATAATTGATATAAAATTTTGAAACTTGTATCAGAAATACTATAGACTGTATACTATCCAATGAAACTAGTCTAACTGAATTTGGATACTCTAGGAAGAAGTTATGATTTTTTTACCTAGAACACCTTCTTCAGACTAGTCAATAGGACTAGTCAGATACCCTATCTTCCACAAGGTGTATCTACAAATGTAAGATGACCTAGAAGATAAAAATTTTACCACAGATACCTTACTATGTTTTGTGAATATCCTCCAGATATTCGATTCTGAAACATTACAAAAAAAAAATTAAAGCGAAACTTCCGCAATGACTCACTTGAGGATGATTTCAGAACCCTATCTTTCCTAGGATTTATCTTCGAAAGTATACAGCCTTAGGAGCTTAAATTTCAACCCAACGTACCTTGATCTATATACTAAATATCATTCAAGTCGTTCCTTCTGAAACTTTGTAGAAAACAAGTTATAGTGAAAATTCCAAAGTGTCTCAGATGTAGCAGCGAAACCCCAGACCTTGAGCTCTGATACCATATGTTAAGAACCAAATATCAATATAGGATAGAAAAACCTCAGAATAAGTACTGAACACCTTGAAAAAGAGATAATTTTAGATAATAAACCTCTTCGAGGGGGCAACCTCCCTTTACCCCACATAAATTTTCAAGCACAAGATGATTCCAAATGAAAATGTCTCCTTGGTATATATAGGAGACTAGGAGGTATAATTACAATTAATGGAATAAAGTCGACATAAATAAAATAACATTACTAATTTAATATGCCCAAATTAAGGGGTCTTGAGCCAATATTAGGGATTAACAGATCTATCTGAGCATGTGTTGGATTCCACCATTATTCATTATGGTAACCAAAGTTGTGTGAAGATATCAGATAATCTAGTGTTTCATGACAAATCGAACCACATTGAGATCAAGTACCATTTCATCTGAGACATGGTGCAAAGGAAGGAAGTATTGGTGTAGTACATTCGTACATATGAGTAGGTTGTTCATGTTCTTACCAAACCAGGATGAAGTTTAAGTACTTCCGTCACAGACTTGGCATGGCAGAGAATGCCTCCCTCGCTGAGAGGGGGTGTTGATTTTTGCAGCTTCTTGAGACATTCTCCAAATCATACTTTGATGTGACTGAGTTGATTTGATATGTGATGACACTTATCTGAGAAGGGATAAGTGGGACACCTATCCGAGAGGGGATAAGTTCAGTTGGGATTATAACACAATGTCCCATGTGGAGAGCACATGAGGACATGTCAAGGGAGTTGAACCTTGACGTCATACACTATGGGAGTTGACCCTAGTGTTTCTAGAGGGTGTAGCCTCTAGAAGTCCACATGGAGTGCCATGTGTGACAAAATTTCTCCAGATCGTACTCCTCTATGAATTGAGTTGATTTGATCTGTGAAGACACTTATTCGAGAAGAGATAAGTGGAACACTTATTCGATAAGGAATAAGTACAGTTGGGCTTATAACCCAACGTCCCATGTGGAGATCACATGAGGACATGTCAAGGGATTTGACCCTAGTTTTTCTAGAGGGTGTAGCCTCTAGAAGTCCACATGGAGTGCCATGTGTGACAAAATTTCTCCAGATTGTACTCCTCTGTGAATTGAGTTGAATTGATCTGTGAGGACACTTATTCGAGAAGGAATAAGTGCATTTGGGATTATAGCCCATCGTCCCATGTTTAGAGAACATGAGGACATGTCAAGGGAGTTGACCCTTGATGCCTCACACTATGGGGAGTTGACCCTAAGTGTCCCTAGAGGGAGTAGCCTCTAGAAGTTCACCTGGGAGTGCCATGTGTGACAAATATTTTAGTACTATGGTGGTTTTTTACTACTGGAAGAGACTACGTGTCTCTCGATAGTAGTTGTGTACTACTATGGAAAGATACCTCCCTAGCTAACAGGGAGTGTTGATGTTTCAGCATCAAGCATAACTTCTCCTACATTGGGCTGCAAACCAAGGGAGATAGGATACATTTATCAAAAAGGTGCACTTGTGATAAATGGGCCTAGATGTAGTCCTTCCTTGATTATGACAAGGAATAATATGGAATTGAGGTGCTTTAAGTTCTTTTCAGGTGTCATTTATCATCAAGCCGACATTGACTCGTAAGTGTGTGCCTGTGGTGAAAAATCTTAGTGTGGTCTTTGTCCTAGTCATGGTGATTTGACAAGGAATGATAAAAAATCAAGATTCTATATGATATTACATGTATACCCAAAGTGAGACTAATCTTAGAGAGAGTTAATTGGCTCAGAGGGAGAATCGTAGAAGGAGTTTCTCCTTGGTTCAAGTGGGAGAGAGATGTCTCCCAAGACCGACAAACAAGTGTCATGAGTCTAGGGTGAAGTTTGTATACTTCAAAGACAAGAGTGGCATGTTTCGGAATGTATCCCTTGTTGAGAGGGAGTGTTGATGTTTGGACAACATCGAGAAGACATTCTATAAAGATAATAATTAACAATATAATTTTATTATTGATTATTAAATATAATATATAATAAGTAAATGATAATAATAAGTAGTTATTGATTATTCAAGGGACACATCCTTTCATGGATGGTCACCTTATGTTCCCTATATATGGAACACTCATTATTGTAATAATATATCGAATATCTCTCATATCTCATATGAATGAAAACCAACACAATCCTGGTGGGAAATCCATACAAAAACACTCAGTCTAGGGGATGACCCCATAGAAATTAAGTGGGAGGATTTTAAAACCCTCAACAAGTCCTATTTCATCCTTATTGGATGTATATAGGACCAATGGATCTATTGACATCACTTAACCAAAATGCAAGAGCATAGTGTGAAAGACTACACCACCAAATTCAAGAATATAGTAATCATGTTGGTTATCTCTCCCAGGAAATGAGATGTACTCCTCAAATATCATACTCATTTTCAAAATAAAGTGACTCTCTTCAAACCTAGGTTCATTGATAAGGCCAGTGAGCAAGAAAAGTACCTAGAGAAAATAGGCGATAACAAAGTACAACCATGTGGTTCTAAATATGAATGCCACTAAGAAGATTTCAAGGAGGGGAAGAATAAGTGGAAAGGAAAAGAAAAGAAGGTGACATCCAATTCACATTAGTGCAAGGATCCAAACAAACATTGCAATATTCATGGTCACATTGAAGAAAAGTGTTGGAATATACATCCATATTTGAATCGAAAGAATTGTAAGAAGGATCCCATAACAAACAACATGCTAGGAAAGGATTTGGGAAACTAGGTAGAGAGTAGCTCTGATGTGGATGGGAATATTTTCTATACTTAAGTGTAGAAGGAGGTGAATATCAGTAACCTTCATCATAAGAAAGACAAGGAGATGACTAAACTCTTCCATATTAACATTTAGGTCAAAAACACCATGGTGGATTCTCTAGTCGATTACAACTCATAGGCCAAACTAATAGTAGATGATTTGGTCAACAAGATTTGGTCAGAGGTTCATGGTCATTGAATGCCATATTCACTAGGATGGGTGAATAAGGGTGTACAAATAAAATTCACCAAATAGTTTAAGGTCAACTTTTCTATATGTGCATATTTTATTGATGAAGTTGAGTTAGATGTAGTACTCATTAACATGTGTGATGTAGTATTGGAATCCCCTACATGTATATGAGGGATGATATCTTTATGCAGAGAGAAAAACAGTATAACCTAATTAAGGATGGAACTTCATACATCATCAATGCATAAAAATGTAAGTCAAAAATATCTTTAGTAAGTGCTAACGAAGTGTTTGGTCTTTTTTGTCACTTGGGTGAGAAAAAAGAGACCATTAAGTGTTTGATAGGAAAGAGTTACAACACAATTAAAATGTGAAATTTAGTGAGTAAATATAAATCATCAATGCATGATAAATAAACTAAAATAACAACATAAATACAAAGAGAATGGGCATGAAAAATAGAACTAGAAAAAGTAAGCAAAAGATGAAATGTATACCAATGGAAAACAACAAAATGAGCACACCATAGAGGATTGGGATGAGTAGGTGGGATATCCTTCTTGTTCCTGTGAGGCTACATTGTTTTCCCTTTGAACCATCTATCTCTAGTTGAAAAATCAATGTGCACAAATCTCTCCAAAGGGATATTTGAATGCATAATCTCATTGCTATGGGTGAAAGAGTGATATCCTAAGAAACATGATTCTCCAAGATTCATTCAAAACAACATAACAATTCTTTAGCTTATATATTTTGTATGCATACCCATGGCCTCTTTTTATAGGATTTGATTAAGCTCAATACCAATTGTCTGAGTGGGAAAGAGGTGCCACTTGGATGTGGTTCCCCATGTCAGAATGGATACGGAACCACTTAAGGTACTAAGTTGAATGCTAAGGATCTAAAGACCTATTTTTCCATTGGTTTCCTGAGTACTGTGATGGGATTTTTGTAATAAATGTGTTGAATGTTGGTGATATTTTACTTTTAATCAATATGCATTACTTACAAAGGAACATACATGTCGACCCATGCAAATCATGTGAAATACACATTGTTGAGTCATGAATATGACTTAAAAACCAACTTTCCATAGTTTTTCACTCTTCTAACTATAATGTATTAATGACATGAGTATGCACCCTGTTGTTTTGAATCAATGTCCCTTTCTCTGAGTGAGAAATTTTTAGATAACATATGCCCTTTGATATATGAGGTTAAGAGAAAATGTATGGACTAAATACATCATTATTTCTTTTTCTTGTGCTTTGAGCTTCTTGTAAACAGAAAAAAAAGGACAGAGGGAATGAGTATGACCTATGGAGGAATAAGGAGAGATCCACCTAAAAAACACAATCATACCTAAAAAAAAATAGTCTTCCTTTATAAAAATGAGGTGAGCATTCCCCATGCTCGTTCCATAAATAAAAACAATTACAATAGTAGAAAAAGGGATGATGTATTTTGTTTAATCATAAGAAATAAGAAGGACATAATGATGTTGTAGCTAGAAATTTGGTGAAGTACAAATCTATAGCGCCTAGGGGAATCGAGAACAACAAAAAAATATTCTAAGGAGAAATTTTATAGAATTGGAAATGAACACTAATTACAAGTGTTCATAGATTAAGGCGTTGATTGTTGGTGAAGCCCCAAGTTTCTTCAACTCGAACTAAGAACTGCAAGTGTCATGAAGTAAGAACCACACTAATGCAAACATGTGTTGATGTAGAACAATAGGGGGGTCAATGGAAGCAGAGAAAAATTATGACAACCTATTTTTTTCCATGACTTGACTGTTCGATAAATAGTCATGCCGAAATGTCTTGCATGACTATTAGGAATACAATCGTGTAGAATGTACGATTGATGGAATATTGTGATTTTTTTTGATGAGATTTAGAGATTGACTAAACCTCTTGTCTGAAGATATTGAAATTGGAACCCATCATCATGGTGATTCGATCGCAAGAGAGGGACTTTGATTCCCTCCGTATGATAGTTTTGGCGAACACGGTGGTGATGTTTGAGATTGCTAATTATGGCCTTCTCAAATTTCTTGAGTGTCAATTGTTGTGCTCCTAGGAGATGTTAGGGTTCTTGATTGAGATGTCAAGGCCTAACCATCGAGCCTTCAAGGAAGGGCCAGATGGATGATATATTGGCTGAGGTCAATATCTACCTTTTGAGTAGGCTCTCCATTCGACAAGAGTCACTTTTGGAGTGTTGTTGGTGGCAATAGGGGGACTTTTCCTTTGGATCGGTCCTCCTATTCCCGTATATCCACTTCGAGGTGGCTTGATCAACCCATCCTTAGATGAGACACTTGAGGGAGTTGTTGATACAAGAGTGAGGGAGAATGGTGGGGAGATATTTTCTTATTGATTGTTGTGTGTCGTGGAGGAAGATATCCTATATAATTTTTGACTTTTTTTTTTGTATAGTGGCGTGGATTACACTTAGAAATAATGGAGATTAATGTACTCATCTAAACCAAATAACGACCCCAATCGTCGAAATCAAATATCATTCTATATAATATAATATACTCCTCAATTGATTTAATAAAAAACAATGTGGCTTTGATTTGATGGGCTAGGTGCTTCCTCGCCTGAGAGAAGCAGGTTCCTTTCAATTCTTATATTTTCAAGTTCGTATCAGAGCAAGAGTGAGGAGCCGATCATTGCTAAGGAGAGAGTCGATTGCTGCGGAGCCAGGCACTATTGAAGACTGCATGAAGGTTTTCTGCTACGTGGAGTGAATGTTGAGAGAGAAAGGCGCACCAAGGGGGACTGGTGCACATCTATTATATGCATTGAGCGTTTGATGCAAAATGTCCTTCATATTTTGTTGTTGCAGCGTGAAGAAATCAACATCAGCGTCCAACGTCAAAAGGAGATTCAGAGCGTCACGTTTTCCTTTTCTCTTTGCGCAGTAAAACGCCCATCCCTCTCTTCATCTCTCATGTTCCTTCAAAATAGTGTACGCTTTGTGCTTCAAGAAGATGCCCCTCACACTCAGATCAACAATCTTTTGGGAGCAGATCCAAACCTGGTTATATCCTGATACACGGTTTGGTCAATTGTCATCGGATAGAACAACTTCCCTAGTTTTTGCTAAGGAATTGGCTACGTTTGATAAGAATTCATGGTTAATTATTCTTATTGTTCAAGGAATTGGAGTTCGAGTGCGAGTTCAAGACCAAGTTTTTCTGGTTCCCACGTCATCGATTGTAATTGTAGATCGATTTTTTCTAGTTCCCACGCCATCGATTGCAATTGGATTTTGAGTTGTTTAAAAGAAGACCGGGTGTATGGTTGGTGTATGGTTGTTGCATTGACTGCCTAGAAGGAGGAGGAGTTTGTTTGGATGGCTCGAATTTCATCAATTGGAAATTAAAAATGTAGACCTTGATGGAAGGTTATGGTGTATGGACGATCACGAAAAGAGATGAAGTGTGACCTGATGCAGCTACAGGTGCGACAAAGGCAACAATCCAACATTGAGATAAGCAAGAGAACAAATCCAAGGTATTATTACTAATGTCTATGAAAGATAATATAGTTCCTCACATTAGAGATGCTAAGACTTCTAAAGAAACCTGGAAAGCACTTAAAGATTTGTATGAGACTAATAATACAAATCATATTTTTTTTATGAAGAGTAAATTGCTAAGTATTAAAATGGATATAAATGAGTCCTTCAATACTTTTCTTGTGAGAATTAAAGACATGAAAGATAAATTGGGAGATATAGGAGAAAAGGTGTCAAACACTGATATTGTCACAATTTCCCCAAATGGAATGCTATAGGACTATCAAATGTTTATAAGAAGCCTTGCACTGAGAAAGAAAGCTCCTACCTTTGAGGAATTGATGGGTATATTTTTGCAATAAGAAGAGAGACGCACGAATTTGAAGTCGAATTTAAAGCCTCGGAATTCAAAATTGGCACTATGGACAAAGAAGAAATTCCCTAAAGGGAAACTAGGAGGAGAAGGGAGAGGAGGAAGTTCAATTCAGAGGAAGTCATTTCCAAAAAACAAATCAAGGTATGCCATCTAATCAAAATGAACCTAAGTGTTTCTATTGTGGTAGGACTAATAATCTTGCTAGAGAATGTTATGAGAAGAAAAATGACGAGGAAAAACATAAAAATAGAAAACATTCAATACATTTTGCAAAAGAAAACATGAATTTTGATTCAAAAGATCTCATATTATTTGTGTCTAATGCTATGTTTTCTACTAAAAATGATGATGTTGATGCATGGTTTGTAGATTATGGAGCTTCAATTCACATGACATGTAACAAGAATTGGTATATAAACTTTAAAGAAACACATAATGTTTCCCATGTTTATCTTGGAGATGATCGTTCTTATCATATCAAGAGATATGGAGTTATTCTAGTAACACGACCGAAAGGAACTATTAGACAAATTCGCAATGTTGTGTATGTCTTTCAGATAAATAAAAACTTGATTTTTGTGTCCACAAATACATATCATACTTTCAAGGTCGAATTATTCAAGGCACATTGTATAGTGAAGGACTTGCAGGATCATTACAGAATTGTTGCCTTAGGAGTTAGAGTTGGAGGTTTGTACAAACTTGATTTCACCACCAAGAATCCTCAAGCATTGACTTATGCAGCTATGCCTAGAGAAACTCTTTGGCACCAAAGGTATGGTAACATTAATTATCATGATTTGTTGTTATTACAAAAACAAAGTATGGATGAAGGACTCCCTATGTTGAAGAATGATTATGCTTCTTGTGAAGGTTGTGCATTAGGAAAGATGAACACAGATGAATTTCCCTTTAATTCTGATAGGAGAAAGAAATATGTATTAGAACTTATACACACTGATGTTTGTGGACCAGTGCAAAAAAGGTCCTTAGGTGGTGCTTATTATTTTTTATTATTTACTAATGACTGCAGAAGATACACATAGGTTTATTTCCTTAGAAAAAAAAGTGATGTTTTTGAATACTTCAAGGAATTTAAAAACATGGTGAATAAGGAAACAAGAAATACCATTAAAATCCTCCGCTCAAATCAAGGGGCAGAGTACATATCAGGGAACTTCATCAAGTATTGTAAATATCATTGAATAATACAACAATTTAGAGTACCCCGCACTCCACCATAGAACGAAGTTGCAAAATGGAAAAACAGAACTCTGGTGGAGTGTGCACAAAGTATGATGAAAGGTAAGAATCTATCAAATGATTTTTAGGAAGAGGCCATTAACACTGTCATTTATTTAAAGAATAGAAGTCTAACAATGTGTTTTGATCATAAAACTCATTTTGAAGACTTGCCTGATTCTAAACCAACAGTTAATAATTTGAGGATATTTGGGTGTAAGGATTTTCCATATATTCCAAAGGAGAAAAGGAGGAATCTTGATGCTAAATCTATCAAATGTATTTTTATGGGGTATTGTTCATAATTTAAAGAATATAAATTGTTTGATCCATCTACTCACAAAGTGTTTGCAAGTAGAGATGTAATTTTGCATGAGCAGATAGAAGGAAATAATAAAGACAACAATCATGAATGATGGCATGCACTTCTTGAATATGAAGAGGTCAAAGAAGAGAAGCACCAATAGGAAAAGGAATCCAATGACATGGATACATCCATCAGTAAAGAATAATCTTCACAAAATGAAGAAAAAGTCACCAACCAATTGAGAAGATCTTCACAAGAGGTTCGTCCACCTAAAAAATATAAAGATTATGCCCTCATGAGTAATATTTCAAATCTCATATAGCCCATGATATTTAATGAAGCTAATGAACATGAAAAGTGGATAAAAACAATGGAGGAAGACTACGACTCTATAATGAAAGAAAAAAATTTGGAATTGATTGAATTGCCTAAAGATAAAAATCCCAAAGGATGTAAATGGATATACAAACCTAAATTCAAAGAAGATGGTATAATAGATAAATATAAAGCCTAATTGGTGGAAAAAGGGTATTCACAGAAGGAGGGCATTGATTATGAAGAAACATTTGTACCAATAACTAAATTAAATACTACAATATTGTTAATTGCATTAGCTACAAAGTACCATTGGAAGCTACATGCATTAGAGGTAAAATCTGTTTTTATAAATGGTGAGTTAAAGGAGGAGGTTTACCTTACTCAACGAGAGGGGTTTGTAAAAAGTGGTCGGGAATATTTAGTGTGTGAATTAAAGAAATCATTTTATGGACTGAAACAGGAACCTAGGTCATGGTATGAGAATATAGACTCCTTCTTTCTTCAGTGGGGTTTTATGAGGAGAAAAAGTGATCCAAATATGTATACCAAGTTTTATGAAAATGTTCATGTTGTGTTGATTTCCTTATATGTTGATGATTTAATTATTACAGGAAATTCAAAAAAGAATATTAGTGGAATTAAGAAGCAAATGTCACATGTATTTGAAATGAAATATCTTGGTGAGTTACATTACCATCTCGGTCTTGAAGTTTGGAGAAATGTTGGTCAAACCTTTGTGTCTCAATGTAAATATGTCAGAGAAGTACTTAAGAAGTTTAAAATGGATCAGTGTAAATTTTGTTAAGTTCCAATCGAGAAGAACATGAAACTTTATTGTGATGATGGTTCGAAGGAGGTAAATGATATAGTGTATAGACAAATGGTGGGAATATTGAACTATCTCACTAAAGCCAAGCCCGACATAACATATTATATTAGTGTGTTAAGTCAATTTATGGAAAAGCCTCTAGAAAACCATTGGAATGCAACGAAAGGGGTACTCATGTCTCTCAAAGGTGCAATTGATTATGGTATTAAATATACAGATTCATTCGATGTTGAGCTGATATGTTACTCAGATTCAGATTGGCTTGACAATCTCAATGATTGAATATCTACTACAGGTTATTCCTTTGGCATTGTATCCGAGATTTTTTCATGGAGCAGTAAGAAGAAACCTATTGTATCTTTGTCATCCATTGAGGAGGAATATAAAGCATTGTGTGCAACAAATTGTGAAGTTGTTTGGTTGAGAAGACTACTTCAAGATGTTGGAGAAGAACAAAGGAAAGCTATGATAATCAAGTGTGATAAACAAAGCTCAATCAAGTTGGAAAATAATCCATTTTACCATTCAAGGACAAAGCATGTTTATGCTCAGTTTCATTTTGTTCAAGAAAAAATGTTATCTAATGACATTGCTTTAATGTATTATAATACTAGTGAAAATGTTGTTGATATTTTCACTAGGCCTCTTGGGAAGATAAAATTTGAACTGTTTAGGGAGATTTAGGTGTGGATGTCAATCCTTTCTCCATTAAAGGGGAGAATTAGAAATAATGGATATTAGTTGTGATTTAATGTAATCTAAACCGAATAATGGTTCCAACTGTCTAAACTGAATATCATCCGATATAATGTACTTCTCAATTGATTTAATAAAATGCAGTGTGGATTTGCTTTGATGACCTCCAGGTGTTGCCTCCCCTATGAGAAGTCGGTTCCTTTCAATCCTTCTATTTTCAAGTATTAATGACATGACCCTTCCTCCAATATTCATGGCATGGAACGTTGTTATTATTGAATTTCTCATAGTATTATTTATTCGAACGTTGCTATTATTGAATTTCTCGTAGTGTTATTTATTGAGAGCTTATTTTAAAATGATGACTTCCTGAAGAAGCTTCTTCCGGTTATTTATAGAAAATAGAAAGATGTTTACAGGATAGAGGACATATATGCTCATATAAGGAGACACTTTCTTGGTCTGGGATGCCATCAATGGTGCTTCCTTGGTTGGGGATGCCCTCAATACTAGTGTCAATTTCGCAAGTCAGTCTATCGATATTGGTGTTAGTTTCGCCAATCCATTTATCGATATTTATTTATATGAAATGGCCCTTCAAAACTTAAGAGAAGGGCTGAACATTTTCCTCCCATTAGTCATGACCATGGGGGTTTTAGCTAGCAATTTCATCAATTATGGCACTTAGAAAATTCAATATCGGATATGGGGCATATTGTTGGAACTGGAAGTCGTTCAAGAATTGATCATAATGACATGTTGTTTTTTGTTTGAAGAAACACCCAATAGCCCAATCAAGAGAGTTCATCATGTGATGGTTCAGGATATGATTGAAAACATTCGAGGGATGCCAAAATTTCAATATATTTCGATGATTTGATCAAGGCGAGTGAAGCTTCCAATATGGTGAAGCATCCATTCCCCACTATTTTGCAGAAGAAATATCAGGCTCACTTGGCTATGGTCATCACCATACGTTTCTTCGAGCTATTGACAGATATCAATGATATGATGGTTTGGTACTTGACACATGGGATATTTACCATGTGTCAAAATTTGTATTGGAATAACAATTAGCAGCAACAATTTATGGAGGATATGGTGGTGTTCCATGTAGAATTAGAATTGTATCAGTATGGATGATGATATTGTGTGTGTTATAGAAGATCTGAATGCATACAAATATGGCGTCCATTTTTTTGTTATGAAATTTGTGTTAAGGATTGGAGGATTGAGATGCAAGAGAATCGACTTCAAATTCAAAGACATGCAAGCGTGGAGGCAAAGGAATGACATCTCAGCATGACAGAGTTTCACATCAACAATTAACTCAGAAGTAAATCGAGTTTCTAAGATATTTTCAAAAGGAGCATTTTTAAATATGTTGTGTTTGTAAATTCATATAGGACTGTAAGGAGTTGCAGATATGGAGTGTTGACTCTTATCTGGCAATAACTGTCAGTTATTGTAATAGGAAAAAGTAGTTAATTGTTAAGAGTTGATAGGATAGTTTGAATACAGGACGAGAGAGCTCAGGGAGCCAGTCCTTAGATAGTTTGTGGTTACATTGTAAAATAATTAGGAGATCAATATATAGATATAGAGATCAGTGGAACAAAGTAGAGTAGAAGAAATATTGTGTAATTGTTTCATGAATGAATAGAATAGAAAAAATTGTCCCAAACCTTGGATTGTGTTCATTTGATGTATGAATGAATGAATGTTATATTATTTGTATGTGATTTGTTTCATTTCATTCATTTACGATTGTTCAAGAAGTTGATCGTATGAGTTCATGACAAAACTGGATAAGTTTCAATTGTTTCTCTTATGAAACTCATATGCAAGGTGTGCATCTCGAATGCAAGGAGTGGATCGATTGAGTCTCGAATTGAATTAGAGGAGTTCACAAATAAGAAAGGAAATTTAGATCAGGTGCAAAGAGTGCACAACATCAGGAAGAGACCAAGTGTCGAAGAACCAGAATAGAGGAACATCAGGTGGGCGAGAAGAATTTATTTTCAATAAATCCTTTGATCTGAGTTATCGAAATCCCGAGAATGAAAGGAGCGAGTGGGAAGTCATAATACTTTAAGGATCAATCTTAGAAGGGATAACACTTTTCAGAAGTGTTGACGGGATCCAAGAGTCAGACTCGTAGGAGGAGAAAATGTTTGAAACCTTTGAAGAATGATAAATATTCTAAGTTGGAATAAATCAGAAGCTCAGGAGGAGGAACGATAGTAGCTGTTGGATCTCACTGCAAATGATCGACAATATTCTGATCAGAGTAAGGTGCACATGCCTTATCACTTCGCACACTCATGAGAGAGAACTCACAAGGGCTTGAGACATGAGATTTCCAAAGCCCGAAGAGATGGAAGTCTAAAGTAGAATATCAATCATTCGATTAGTCGAAGAAGATCTGATTCGTCAAATGAATCGAAGTAAATCTCAGACGTAGGATCGACCAAATGAATCTGAGTCATCAGATACCATGACTTTTTTAGGGAGCAAGTTTGAGAGTTGATATTTTTGAAGTTCAAAGTTCCAAAAACCCGAAGTGAATCTCAACCATCCAATCACCCGAGGTGAATGTAAGTTGTTGAAGCTCAGAAGGGAGATGTGGCATAGATATGTGAGCTCTGGGTAAAGACCCAAAGTAATTATTGGTCGTCATATCCAGGGAGACGTGGCATAGGTCTGAGAGCTCTAGGTAAAGACCCAAAGTAATCCTCGATCATCAGATCAAGAGAAAACACGTTAGTGGATTAGAGTCTTTGAATAAAATCTATTGGAAAATGGGATGAGGTTTGAGATTTGAAATCTCAGAAGTCTGAAACCTGTAGGAGATCTCTATCATCGATCAAGAAGAGGGTCACAGGGTCATTTATCTGAGTTGAAAGGTTCAAAACACCTGAACTGGAAGTAGGACTGTTGATTGAGCAGGACATGTGTCTGCGGATCATCAGCTCCAGAGGATTGAAGTACATAAGAAATTAGGGTTTGATATTTAAAAACCTCGAAGTTCAGAATCATGAAATATATCTCGATCATTGATCGAGAAGGGAAAATTTGGTCTGTAGATTTGAAAGGCGCAAATCTAAACCATAAGTTCAGACAATATCATCAAGATCGCGAGATCGAAGATCTCATAGCATTGCGGGGACAAGAGTTGTGCAAACTTTAAAACATTGAGGGTGGGCCGCAATCCATACTGTAGTTTCTCCAAGAGGATATGTGGAGGTTCGAGGAGAATTGCGGGCCGAAAAGCAGTTTTATCCCAAACTGCTATTGGTCGCACCCACAATCATGTGGTCACAAGAGGCCACTGCCAAAGTTCATATAATGATGGGGCTTATCAAAAAAGGAGATAATGCTCAGTTCTCATAGATTTCGCAGAAGAGAGAAAGGGAAGATCGCAGGTGCTATCATACCTACAACAAGGAGTTGAAAGGTCCTATGTTTAGATATAGAAGGGAACCATTAAGGCTCCAGAGAGTCACTTGACACAAGAATCAAATATCCTTGACTGGGAGGTCATGTAGCCCTATGAGGGAGTAGGGAGGCTGCATAAGGTGGTATGAGAGATAATATTGATTTTTTTTTCCAGCAAGAAGCAAATTCTAAACTTTTTTGCAGATGAGAATGTTCTAAACTTTCTATACAAGTCTTGGGAATGTCGTGAGAGAAAGAAAGAAGGAGGAGGTGAAGCACAAAATAATGTCAAAGTAGAAGCAATAGAAGGAGGAAAGAACCTCGTGATCTAGAATATTCTTATTAAAACGGAGAAGGAGATGGAAGAACCAGTTCAACGAACAAGTCTGTTCAAAACTGCTTGCAAAACAAAAGACATAATTTGCAAGATGATCATAGATAGTGGGAGCACTGAAAATCTAGTATCCACAGAGATGGTGGAGAAACTGAAGCTGAAGACAACTGCACATCCAAACCCATACAAGGTATCATGGTTGCATAAAGAACATCAAGTAATGGTAAGTCAATGATGCCAAGTTGAATTTAAAATAGAAGGTTATAGGGATGAAATATTATGTGATGTAATTCCTATGGAGGTTTGACATATTTTATTGGGGAGACCATGGAAGTTTGACAAAAAATTTATTCATGATGGAAGAAATAATACTTATACCCTAGAACAGAATGGTAAGACACACATGTTGTTACCAATAGAAGACAAAGAGAAAAAGAGGGAAGCTAGTTCAAGTATACTTTTCATGAGTGGGAAGGAACTCTTGAATGAAGTCAAGAAGGAGAAAGAAATGGAGTTTGTTGTAGTGAGGAAGCCTAGAGTTATCATTACAAATACTTATGTGGAAGATTTTCCTGAAGGAATCAAGGAACTATTAGAAACCTTTGCTGACATAGTAGTGGATGAGTTACCTCACTCATTCCCACCCATTAGGAGTATAAGCCATCATATTGACCTTATTTTAGGAGCTAGTTTTCCAAACAAAGAATCTTATAGGTTGACACCTAGACAGAATGAGGAAGTCAAAAATCAAGTCCAGGAGTTGTTGGATAAAGGTTTAGTCAGGATAACCATTAGTTATAGATTCCCTTTACAAACTGGATGGATGATTTGATGGATTGTTCGATTGGAGAAATATATTTTTCCAATAAGAATGGATTCCATCAAATAAGAATGATAGAGGGAGATGAATGGAAAACAACATTCAAGACAAATCAAAAATTGTTTGAATGGATGGTCACCCCATCTGGATTGACAAATGCACCAAGTACATTTATGAGATTGATGAATGAAGTATTGAAAGACTTCATAGGAAAATTTTTCATAGTATATATGGGTGACATACTAATCTTTAATAAGACAAAGGGAGAACACTTAATAAATCTGACATCAGTGATGGAAAAGTTGCAACAGGAAATTTGCTGATAAATTTGAAGAAAAGTTCTTTTATGAAGACATAAATCATATATTTGGGTTTTGTGATCTCTTCAAATGAATTGAATATGGATCCAGAAAAGGTGAGAGCAATCAAAGAATGGCCATTTCCAATCAACATAATTGAGGTAAGAAGTTTCCATGGGTTAGCAAGCTTTTATAGAAAATTTATCAGAAATTTCAGTAGTATATCTACACCCATGTTGGACACTGTGAAGAAGAAACACGAGTCTTTTAATTGGACAGAGGAAGATAAAAAAATTTTCAAAGTGTTGAAGGAGAAGATCATAGAACAACCAATTTTGGTCTTGCCATATTTTGGAAAATCATTTCAAGTGAGATGTGATGCAAGTGGATTAGCTATTGGAGCAGTCTTGAGTCAGTATAATAGGCGAGTTGTTTATTTCAGTGAGAAGATGAATGACACCAAGAAGAATTATTCCACATATGACAAATAATTTTATGCAGTGATTCAAGCTTCTAAGAAGTGGAGACACTATCTAATTCCTAAAAAAATTATCTTGTGCAGTGATAACGAAGCTTTGCACTTTGTTACTAGGAAAGAAAAGTCGAATCAGAGACATGCTAAATGGGTAGAATTTATGCAAAATTTTACTTTTGTTGTTAAACATATTGTTGGAACTGCTAACAAAGTTGTATATGCTTTGAGCAGGAGGAGTTTGATTGTATAGGAATTCCAAGTGGAGACCTTAGGGTTTGAACACCTCAAGGATATATATTGAGAAGATGAAAATTTTAAGGAAGATTATGAGGCATGTAAAAATCCTTTGTTAGGAGATATAAGCCCATGGATTGAATATTTGATACAGAATGGGTTATTGTTCAAGGGAAGTCAACTGTGCATACCAAAATGCTCAATTAGAGATAATTTTATGAAAGAGAAACACAATGTAGGTTTAGTTGGACATTTTGGTCATGATAATACATTTGCACAGTTGAGTAATTTGTATTATTGGTCGAGCATGAGGGAAGAAGTGAAAAGGCTTGTAAACAAATACAAAATTTGTCAGTATGCAAAAGGAAGACAACAAAACACTGGTTTGTATCAACCATTACCAATTCAAGAGAGGTCGTGGGATGCAATCAGTATGGATTTTGTTTTGGGATATCCTAGAACTCAAAAAGGGAGCGATTCCATATTTGTTGTGGTGGACAGGTTTTCAAAAATTGCACATTTCATACGATACCATAAAACAAACGATGCTACACACATAGCCAATTTGTTTTTCAGAGAAGTGGTGAGACTAGATGGATTGCCTAGGAACAGTCTTAGATAGGGACACCAGATTTGTAGGACACTTTTGGAGGACTCTATGGAAGAGGATGGGGACAAACTTGTCCTTTAGTTCAACATATATCCCTTAGATAGATGGACAAACTGAAGTAGTAAACATGAGCCTAGGAAACTTGTTGAGAAGTTCAGTCACTTAGAAAGGTCGTCAATGGGATCAGATTATGGAACAAGCAAAATTTGCATTCAACAATTCAGTGAACATGAGCACGGGGAAAAGTCTATTTGAAATTGTGTATGGTATAAAACCAAGAGGGATTGAAGAGTTGAGAGATCTAAATCAAGATGAGTTTAGAAGCACTGGAGAAGACGATTTTGCAACAGAAATGAAAAACTCCATGACAGAGATAGAGAATATCTATAGAACAGAAACCTGAAATATAAGAGAAGAGTTGATAAAAAAAGGAGAGAAATTCAATTTGAATTTGGAAATGAAGTTTTATCTCATTTGATAAAAGAAAGGTTTCCAAGGGGAACGTATAACAAGTTGAAGATGAAGAAGATAGTACCATGCAGGATTCTCAAAAAATTCGCAGCCAATGATTATGAAATTGAGTTGCCAGACAGTGTTCGGATATCACCGATATTCAATGTTGCAGACTTGTATCCTTATAGGAGAGATGAGCCAGGAGAATCATATGATCAAAAAGAAGTTCAGTGGGAAGAATATTTGTGTACAACAAAAAAACCTCAGATGGAGAAAATCATTAGATAAAGAGATGGAAAGAAGACTAGGAGGGAGGAATATCCTGAGTATTTAGTGAAGTGGAAAGATCATCCAGTGGAATATGAAAGTTGGGTCACAAAACCTAATATTTTGAAGCATGGGAAGACAATAAAGGAGCTCATGGAATGGATTCCATGAAAATTTTAAAGAGTGGAGTATGATGCAGGAGAATCTCCTTCAAAGTCAAACACACAAGCACAGAGGAAAAGAAATGACATCTCAACATGAAAGAGTTTCACATCAACAATTAACTCAGAAGTAAATCGAGTTGTTGAGATATTTTTGAAAGAAACATTTTTAAATATGTCTTGTTTGGAAAGTCGTATAGGACTGTGAGGAGTTACAGATATCGAGTGTTGACTCTTATCTGGAAATACATGTTAGTTATTGTAATAGGACAAAGTAGGTAACTGCTAAGAGTTGATAGGATAGGTTGAAGATAGGATGAGAGAGCTCGTGGAGCAATTCCTTAGATAGTTTTTGGTTGCATTATAAAATAATTAGAAGATCAAGAGATGGAGATAGAGATCAGTAGAACAGAGTAGAGTAGAATAAATATTGTGTAATTGTTTCATGAATGAATAGAACATAAATAATTGTCTCAAATCTTGGATTGTTTTCATTTGATGTATGAATGAATGAACGTTATATTATGTGTATGTGATTTGTTTCATTTCGTTAATGTATAATTGTTCAAAAAGTTTATCGTATGAGTTCATGACGAAATTGGATAAGTTTCAGTTGTTTCTCTTATGAAACTCGTATGCAAGGTTTTCATATCGAACACAAAGAGTGCATCGATTTAGTCTCTGATCAAATCAATTGAGTTCAGAGAGAACAAAGGAAACTTAGGCCAGGTGCAAGGAGTGCACAACGTCAAGAAGTGACCAAGCATCGAAGAACTAGAACAGAGGAACTTTAGGTGGGCGAGAAAAATTTATTTTCAATAAATCCTTCGATCTGAGTTATCGAAATCTTGAGAATGCAAGGAGTGCATAGGAAGTGAGACTCCTTTAAGGATCAAGATCAAAAGGGATAACACTTTTCAAAAGTGTTAACAAGATCCAAGAGTCAAACTCGTAGGAGGAGCAAAGGTTTGAAACCTTTGAAGATTGATAAATCTTCTAAGTCGAACGAAATCAGAAGCTCAGGAGGAGGAACAACAATGTCCATTGGATCATAGTGCAAAGGATCGAAAACCATCTGATCAAAGTAAGGTGCATGAGCCTTAAGACTTCTCACAGTCAGGAGAGAGAACTCACCAAGGTTTGAGACCTGAGATTTCCAAAGCTTGAAGAATCATAAGTTTGAAGTAGAATCTCAACCATTCGATCAACCAAAGTAGATCTGAGTAATCATATCACCCAAAGTAAATATCAAGAATCAGATCAACCAAGTGAATTTGATTCGTCAGATACCGTGAGTTCAGGAGGAAGCAAGTTTGAGAGTTGATATTTTCAAAGTCCAAAGTTTTGGAAACCCAAAGTGAATCTCAACCATCCGATCACCCAAAGTGAATCTGAGTCATCAGAGTTCAGAAGGGAGACATGGCGTAGATGTGTGAGCTTCAGGTAAATACAAAAAGTAATTATTTCCTGTGAGATCCAGGGAGACGTGGTGTAGATATCGATCGTCGATCGAGAAGAGGTTCACATGGTCATTGATATGAGTTGAAAGGTTCAAAACACCCGAAGTGGAAGTAGGACCGTTGATTGAGCAGGATATCTGTCTGCAGATTGTTAGCTCCAGAGGATAGATGTATGGAAGAAATCAAGTTTTGATATTTCAAAACCCCGAAGTCCAAAATCGTGAAAGAGAGCTCGACCGTTGATCGAGAAGGGGAAGATATAGTTCATAGATTTGAAAGGCGCAGATATAAACCATGCAATCAGATAGTATCGTCAATATAGCGATATCGATGATCCTGTAGAATTGTGGCGATAGGAGTTTCATTGACTTTAAAACATTCAGGGTGGGTTGCAATCCATACTGTAGTTTCACCAAAAGGACAAGTGGAGGTTTGAGGAGAATTGTAGGCCGAAAAATAGTTTGATCCCAAATCTCTATTGGTCATTCCCACAATTGTGTGGTCATGAGAGGCCACCATCCAAGGTCATATCAAGAGGGGGCTTATCAGAAAAAGAGCTAATGCTCAGTGCTTTGAGATTTCGGAAAAGAGAGAAAGGGAGGGTCACGGGTGCTATCAGACCTACACCAAGTAGATGAAAGGGCATGTGTTTAGATACATAAGGTTAACGTTAAGGTTCCAGAGAGTCACTTGACTCAAGATCTTGGTATGGGAGGTCGTGTAGCCCTACGGGGGAGTAGGGGGACTGCATCAAGTTGTATCATGATGCATTGATATGCTACTCAAAATATTCACTAGTTGTGATATCAATGGTATGGAAATCACTTGGTGTGTTTGAGGTAATAGTTTTCGCATGTTTTAGTGGAGTATCAGATAGCTTGATGTGTCCCAACTGAAATGGATATCTTATGTGGAGTGTCCCACATAAAATGAATAGCTTTCTTGGTTTGTTTGAGTTGATAGCTCACTTGGTGTGTCCTAGTTAAATGGATAATGTCTTGGTGTCTACAAAGCATAACTAGATGGCCCCAAATACAATGCATCCAAGTTAGGAGGAGGTTTGGTCTATGATGAACATGTTAGTACAACTTAACAACAACAATTGGATGCACATCCTCATGTTTGGGTTCATAAGTAGAAGTGGTCATTCAATTTTAGGTGCATGTCCATATGGCATACTTCAAAGGAGTTAGTGAAATAACCACCTATTGCATTTGGATAAATCAGGAGTTTGTTAACCTATATAAGGAGTTGTTAACATTTGAAGTACTGGGTTGTGTGTTGGTTGAATTCTCTATGAGTGGACCATATGTTGGTTGTTAACTCAAGGTGATGTTATGGAGCTAGTATCCATGTGTCAGAACAAGGTAAGTTACAAGAGTAATCTAAGAGTAAGTGCATTGATTGCAGTCAGAACAAGGTAATTTACAAGAGTAATCTAAGAGTAAGTGCATTGAGTGCAGTCAGAACAAGGTAAGTTACAAGAGTAATCTAAGAGTAAGTGCATTGAGTGCATTGCATTCGTTGGATTCATTACCTTTTAGAGTTCTAATGGAATTAGTTGTATAACCATAAGGATATCATCAAGAAGTTGCAACAATTAGATACCCGTATTTCAATGGATACTTGTTCTTTTATATGGACTTTTATAAATTGTTGATTTCTAGAAAGAAAAAAAAACCATGGTTGCATGTAAAACAAACTTTGTTGACAAGAATGTTTTCATAGAATTTTAACTTAACAAATAAAAATTGAAAAACTTATTAGTGAAAGGAAAATATTGAAATTATTGACTCCTTAATTTTGTTTATAGCTACCAGTGATAGTGTTTAAAGTAAAGTGAGCGTGAACACCAACCATGTCAGGGTCCAATAGAATTGCACCCATATTTCAAGAAAGTGGTTTAATTATATATATGAAGGACTTTGCATTTATATATAAAAATCCAGGAATTATATTACACACACACACACACACACACACACACACACACACACACACATATATATATGAAGAACTCTGCATTTATATATATACCTTAAGGACAATTTTTGTAAGGAAAGAGCCATTGTATACCTTTAGTATACTTTTGTTTTCAATTGTGCCCTATTAGCGTTTCCTCAAAGACATGAAAGTGTCTCGTATAACATAAAATTGTTTGAGAAATCTTATTATATAGCGTTCTCTCCATGGTTATGTTAGAATATGTAATTCATACTTGTTGTATGATTGGGTTAATGGCCTGTTGAACATGCAATTATAGTTAGATGACCTGAGAGAATAGGTCAAGGAGGTTGTTAGATAGTTGGTTGTGAGAAAGATTCTCTCCAACCAAATCTCCTACTTTGGTGTGTGGTTGAGATATTTGCTCAACCTCTATTGCTATTATTAGAATAAGTTAGATATGATAAAGCTCTATATAATGAGGCAATGCATTGTATAATATATCCAGTAATCTAATAGAGATATGTAATCATGTCTATCTCATTTGTTAATTTGTTATCAGAGCTTGCATGGGCTTAATCCCTCACGGGAGTGCGTAGGAATATGAGATATTAAGAGGTAGTATTCATAATATGTAAGAGTAGATTGATGTGAGTTTTCTATGTGTGTGTTTGTTATTTTGTTTCTGTTTGCAAATTGTCGTGAGAAAGCAAGAGTCACCGTAAAAGGTAGCTACAACTATCATGGAGGAGAAACTCGTTTGACAAGTGGGAGTGTTGAGATAAGAGGCACATTAGTAGCGTGAAGACTAGTCAATATGCGTATCACTGGAGGAAGGGTCGTAAAGAGGAGATTGTTGTGATCTGTTGCGTACGCGAAGGAGCCCTAGCCACATGAGTTTTATGTTGGGTAATAGCTGTCTCATTTAGTAATCGCTACCTGTGAGATCTATTGTGTGTACCATTGAGCTATGAAGGAGTGAATCATCTTAGATGTTCGTTGGAAACTTGCACTCACCGAAAATAAGACAATCACCAAGAAAGAGCATGTGTAGGAAAATGAAAAGGACTGCAACAAAAGGAGGGAGGATGTGATTTGAGAATCATTGCAGATCTGAGTTAAGAAGAATAGTCAGTTGCAAGATTCATGTTGTGAGGGAAATTTGATGCATGATATATCTACATGCTAATCTACCAGATCATTGGTGGAGTCATCATGCTACTCCTGCCAAAATCTTATCATCTTCATATACTTAAAGCTGGGAAAGAGATGAGTGCACAAAATGAAAGAGAAATATGCACACACTAGCCGATGTCAAAGGTGATGTGGAATAATTGTTGTTTCTGAAGAGGGAGACAACACATCAGATGCATACAAACATATGTTTTTCATCCTAACTGAATGTTCACAGCTGAGGTTGTTTCGATCCACATCTGCAAATGTGAAAGTTGTGAGCCGTGTAGCATGGGTGAAAAGTTATGACACTGTTTTGAAGGAATTTTGCATCATTCTTGCTACGTTATGTAGAGGAGGGACACAATACCTGATAGAAGTGTGTGAGAACCCACATAAAGGCGTGAGATCCCTCCTCACGCAATCTGGTCCTGATATTCCTATTTTGATCTAGTTGTGGAGTATCCATTATCCAATATATGGTGCTAGAGTATTCTGTTGTTATCTGTGTGGAGTGTGTTGCGTGCACAATTCCGGAACAAGTAAACATATAGCTGATATTGGCGGGTTTTTTGTGTTGTGAGGGACTAAGCGCAGCAAATAGGAGATGATTTTAGCATTAGATGCTACCTATTGAAAGAAAGTGTCATCTAGGAGAAGAACACTGCCATCTACCTACACAATCGGTTGATCTATGATTTTTCTTTGCACATGTTCTTTCATGCTACGTGGGAAAGTAGATTTGAGTGGTGTTTGATTGAGATCTAAGTTAAATCCAAGATCTGGTGTATTCTCCTCTCCGATTGTGGTTGTGTGGTGTAGTCAACGATCATTGCTTCCTGTGGACAGTTACAAAGTCTACAAATTTACATCCAATAGCTCATTTATCTTCTGAATCTTTGTGTGGCGCCAAGTGTTGGTTTGTTGAGGTCGTTTTTGTGGAAATAGTGACATGTATAAAATGTGTGTTTACAGTAGCCAAAGATAGAGTTATCGCTTCCAGCTAGAAGCAAGAGACAAGTCACGAAGGAAGAGGAAGCCCAAAGAGAGGGCAAGGTTGAAGGCCATGTGACAAATCATTGTCCATGATATTGCAGAGGACTCATTTTTTTGAGTTTTGGAGAGGAGCTACAGTTGCTGAGTAAAGGAGTTGTCAAGCTAAATGCTTCTATTGTTGGAGTTTGTTGTTGTTCGTGCCATTACATGGAGGTGTTATAGCGAAATGAAGTGAGGTGTACGTGCTCATTCCATTGGACTCACACATCCTCCAGATTAAGTCACAAAAGTGAGATTGAGTTGTGCTTATATTTCTTGTTTGAATGTGTGATGATAGTTATTCAATTTGTGTGAAGTGGTTGTGTGTCTTAGTCAAGAATAATGATGATATGTAAATGGACATATGTAATGGGCTTGTAATATTGGGCATATGATTGGTGAGAGTATTGCTGATATTTTATGTACTTGATTGAATGGTTGTAGGGGGTGCATGATCAGTTGTATCTGACACCCCAGGTTATGGTCCAAATTGTAATGCTTAGCCATAGGAAAGCTAAATTCCCTAGGTTTGTTGTAAGCCTTGTTAGTAAGGCATAAACATGCATATGTGTTGTAGCGCAGAAGTGAGTGTGATCACATGATGTGATACTCTCTCATAGGCAGAGAGGTTGTTGTATCAAGTTGTGGAGTTAACCACTGTGAGAGGTACGGGGGTGATAGGTGTACCCGTAGCCTAAACTTGATAATGAATCGAAGAAGCGAGAGACTTCAATTCAAGGTGGGGATGTGAGATGGAAGAATCTCAAAGTGTGAGACCAAGTTGTGAGTCTTAGAGTATGAGGGACCAAGTTATGTTTAAGGGAGAGTTTAACATTGATGAACCATGTAGCTGAAAACAATTCCTAGAGAACTAGAGGTTACAGTGAAAGATGACACGACCCATGTATTCTGGTAGATGGATTGTGTTTTATATGGACATCAATAATTATATGCATGTACAAGGTATAAGAGGAAGCAAAGAAAGTTCAAGTATGAAGCCCACACTAAAGAAAGAAGAAATCAGTATGACCAAGCACAAGCAAAAATGACTCAGTCAACAAGTATTCATTCACGGGGTGTGTTAGAATATGTAATTCATACTTGTTGTATGATTGGGTTAATGACCTGTTGAGCAGGTAGTTATAGTTAGATGAGCTGAGAGAATAGGTCAAGGAGGTTGTTAGATAGTTGGTTGTGAGAAAAATTCTCTCGAACCAAATCTCCTACTTTGGTGTGTGGTTGAGATATTTGCTAAACATCTATTGCTATTATTAGAATAAGTTAGATCTGATAAAACTCTATATAATGAACCAATGTATTGTATAATGTATTCAATAGTCTAATAGAGATATGTAATCATGTCTATCTCATTTGTTAATTGGTTATAGACAATCTAGTGATGATTTTGTTTCAGTTATTTAAGTTCACACTATGCTAATTTATATTTATGTTCATAATGTTATGAAACAACTATTTGTTATTGCTTGTAGAGGTGTACTCTATAGTTTAGTTTGATGTGTGTCTAAATTCATTCTACAGAGATTAAATGGAAATATGATTTGTTAGCTAAATTCAATGTGAAGCTAATGAGTGTCATTTTTAAATAATAATAATAATAAATTAAGTAAATCAAAATTATATATGTAGATTGTAATTTTTGAAATATATATATATATATATATAGATTGAAATATATATATATATATATATATATATAAATTAAATTAAAGTAATTTATTTTGAATATATATAATAGATACCTTACACTCACACTCACATTGTACTCACACCTTTATGGCTATACTTGTATATATAACATCTATCACTCATTTACACAAACTGATCATTAGATCACATAGTTACACAAACAATTCATAAATAGATTGCATATATATGCACATTAACATAACTGCATACATTTGCATTTAAAGACATAAAAAAAAAATTATTTTACATATTTCCAATAATATGCTGGTTTACAATTTTCACTTATCTTTTATTTTTCTACAGTTTTCCCTCTCATCGTTTTCTTGCATCTCTTGTTCTTTTCTTGCAATCTGATAAACTTCCCTTAAATCGGGTGCTTTAACTCCCTAGCTAGTTGCAATAGTTAGAACAGATGCATTTAAACCTCCGCCTCTGATATGTGCCTAAAGCTCGAAGTGCTACAGGATTCATATCTCGAGTTCGACCCGGTTCTTCACTATCATATCATCGAACGGCTTAAGTAGTATCGAACAGCTTTGTAACATTCAAACGTAAGAGAAAAAGGGAAAATGGATATTTCACTTTCAAAGATGTTCAACTACTTTTATTAAAAAATAAAAATAAAAATTTGCTTGGGATGATAATAAACATGGGCTAAGCTCTGTTAACGCTTAAGATTCTGTTCTGATTTTCGTCCCAATGATTCAGATTCAGATTCCGTTCTAGAGAGTCTTGATTTTTTCTTGAGATTTCAGGAGGTTATAATCCATTGTAACGTACTATTTCACGGCGCTGATCTTTCTAGAAAGACAGTCTTGAATTGACTTGACATTACAGCAGCTTATGTTCAATTGTACCTTGTTATTTAACCGTGCTGATCTTTGATTCATAATGAATAATGGGTTCAACTCTTTATACATTAATTTACTTTCTAAATCAACTTCGTGAATAATAATAATGCGTAAAAAAAAATGGTTGCAGGTAAACTGGTGAGACAAATAACAATCTAGGAAAGGTTATCACATAAATAACAACCAGTAAACCAAAGAAACGAAAGATGAATCGCATTACATTTAATTGGGTTCCATTTATTGAACATGGCAATATAGCACTCAAGATCGGTAAAATATCTCGTGTAGAACATGGAGAAAATGGCGTAGCATATTTACATATACTCAACATATATGGCCGTCGCCGGCTACGTAATGCTCTTGGACTGGTTCATTCGTCCTCGCTCTGCTTACCAGGTGAATCGTCATTTTCTCGGTTGCAAGATATCTTTGCAGTTGTACATGTGGCAGAATCATTCTCTTCACGCTTGTAAGATGTAAATACAGTGGTACCTGTGGGTGAGTCGTTTTCAACATCATCCGCCTTTCTTCTTCTCCAGCGAGCTGGACAGAGCTTTGGGCTGAAATTGCTTCGGTTTGAACAATTTGAAAACTAACTTGCGGGTATCAATGGGTTTTGAAAGTGCATAGGCACTCTTACTGTGTGATGGTCTCCCATTTCCATCGCATCTAGGCGATTCTTTATAACAATTCCCATTCTTCTTCTCGTTTTCACGTTTGATGTAGAAAAAGGCAGCAGACAGAGGCGGTCCAAAGGCATTCCTATCAGCAAAAGCTCTGGTACTGAAGTTCTCCCTCGAATTAGGCACATATATGCTCTGAGGTTCTGAGGCCGTGAACAACGTGAAAACTATCATGCGGCCAGCCGTTGTTGGAGGTTCATGTGTAACCAGGCTCTGCCAAGGAGCGTCTAATATTGCAGCACAAAGAAACCGATCACATATTGATAATTATTGTTAAGATTACCTGATTTTTATTCGATCAATTTCAAGCTCAAACAAAGAAAGACAGCCAACCAGGATACCTATGTCATGATGTTCGGAACCCATAACGGATCTGAAAAATGTCCTGCACAACATAAGAACCGAAGCTGTGATTAAATTGAATGTAATCCGGTGCTATGTTATTCAGAAATTTTATCTGAGTTCAGGAGGATTATAGCATACCCGTGCAAATATTCGCCACCCGGAGCGCCGGGATCCGTCATCACCTGAAAAACATAATAATAAGAACTTCAATCTGACCATGCATAAATAAATATTGTCGAATATAATGACGAAATATGAATTAAACCGACATACTATTAAGTATCTGCCATTGCGATGGGCTTCCAAAACCTCGGCATCGCCATAGCCATGAATGTCCGGTTCCGTTTGCACTTGATGGAGGCATAGTTCATCACCCAAAGTAATTAGTTTTTCGGGGTACAATACATTCAACACCATGCATGGCATGAAATCGTTAAGAACGCGCCCTATAACTCTCGATTCGTGCAGCTTCTGCCTTATCTCCGTATTTTCAAAATCAACCATCTCCTCCTCACTTGAATCCTCCATTGTCTCTTCACTTTCACTTGTACTCTGGATTGTCTCGTCACTTTCACTTGTATCCTCCATTATCTCCCCAACTTCTCTGCTTAATGTAGAAAGATCCGAGATCAAGAAGAATAATTAATCCAGAAGGATTCGCAACCAAGAAAAATGAAAAAATGGAGGCGCTTCGAAAAGCATTGAAAACCTGAACTTGAGCTTTATTATGTTGCGTAACAGATTATGGAATTTATAGGCACAGTTCCCTTTGTGTAATAAATTAAATACAGTAATATTGTGTTTAAAGAATTTTTTTTTATATTTTAATGGAGTTGTGTATTTGCTTTATGGAATATTTTGAGCATAAAATTGGTGCTCCCAATATAAAACGTATGTGGTAATCAGTAATCCGTCTGTGGTAATATGAAATGTTTGAGATTTAATCCTACTTAATTACTTAAATCTGGCATTTACATATCCTTACAGTAAATTTTTAATGTGATTAGGTAAATTTTAAAAAGTAAACATGTTAACCGATGCCTTGATAAATGCAAGAAAGTTATGAATAATAAATCTGTCCCATTGATTTTAAAGGACGACTAAGAATATGCCAGCATCTTCAATGCATAGCCATCAAATTAGGGTTTAAGGTTAAATAAAGTTAAAAAATCATTAATTGTATCCATTATCAATAGGTATAAGCCTTTCTACCTAAAAATATGATTACATATTTATATTGGTATATAGATTATGATCACGGATTTATATTGATATATAGATTATGATCACGGTTGCTTGCAGCGATTTAGGAGAACCGTCATGCTTTAGAAGATATAACCTTCAGATACCTTCTTGATGAGAGAATACTCCATACGTTTTTATTGATAGGAACATTTGTTTCCCATACACTTGAAAAATAATATAAATCAACACCCGATCATCAAATCCCTTCTCAATTAAGATTCAAACTATAGAAGAGCCCTACATGAGTTTTAGATTTTACCTGCAGCAATTTGTTGATGTTACTAGCTCCAAATATTCTGTGAACGCTTGCAAATTTGTGGATTACTCGCTCAAATATTCTGCAAATTTGTGGATTACTCGCTCAAATATTCCGTGAACGCTTGCAAATTTGTGGGGATCATCTCGAGTAAACTAGAGAGCGAAATTGCATTCTTTTAAACACTTCGTCAACAAACAGCTACAGTCTGCAGGCGGTTTCCCTAATTCATCCATCTCTAATATCATTGATGGCAGGTTCGTAATTATGTGGTGTCCTTTTTTCTTGGGCGTTTGAGATGCTCATAATATGAAAAGCCATAATTTTACTTCTGTTTTTTTTAATGGCATTTTATATTAAATAATTTTATACTAAATTTGCGGGCATTTTATATTAAATAATTTTATATTAAACTTGGCATCACGTTGTTCGTATTCCAACACTCTAATTTTTCTGGTTAATTATTTAAACGTGACAATGAAAACTTGTAGAGATATCAATATTGATTAATCATTTAAAGGGGCAATCCTATAACCTTGCACTAATTTCTTAATATGTATACATCTTTTGTCTTAATTAATAATTTATTTTTATAAATGAACCATTTCAATAATATTCTTATAAGAATATGTATTCTCAAAAAACTAAATTAAAATTTTTCAATATCACATTTATATAAATATATGTTTAAGAAAGACTTCAAATTATCAAAAAAATTTATGGCTCCTAAAACATTTTAATATCTCAACGTGAATGATGAATTATGATAGTGACTTCTTAAAATTAAAAATGTGCTTCCGACTTGTATTGTATTGAGGTGAGTTTTTGCAATTATTTAAGAATGATGGTATGCTTTTATAAAATCTAACAAAATTTAAAATAATTAAATATAATAATTAAAATGTTTTTTAAACATTTTCAAAATTAAATTTCTAAATCTTTTAGAC
>JZKD02S1868601.1:532934-543483 GCA_000966675.3 Picea glauca
GGTCATATATTCTTCATCTTCAACTTGTTATACGTTCCCCTTGGAAACCTTTCTTTTCGCAAATGAGGTAAAAATCTATCTCCTACTTTGAATTGAACTTCTCTCCTCTTCTAATCAACTCTCTTCTTATATTTCAAGTTGTTGTCCTGTAGCTTCTCTCTGACTCTGTCATGGAGTTTCTACATTTCTATTGCAAAATTCTCTACTCCAGCGCTTCTGAACTCATATTGATTCATATCTCTCAACTTTGTAATCCCTCTTGGATTTATACCACACACAATTTCATATGTAATTTTCCCTGTCCTTATGTTCACTAAATTGTTAAATGTGAATTCTACTTGTGCCATAATTTGATCCCATTGATGACCTTGCTCAGTGACTAAAATTCTTAACAATTTTCCCAGACTCTTGTTTAGTACTTCAGTATGTCCATTTGTCTGAGGGTGATATGATGAACTAAAGGAAAATGTTGTCCCCATATTTTTCCATAGAGTCCTCCAAAAGTGTCCTACAAATTTGGTGTCCCTGTCTAAGACTATACTCCTAGGCAATCCATGTAGTCTCACCACTTCTCTGAAAAACAAATTTAAGAGTTATGGACATATTGCAGCACCTCTCACTACTCTTCTAAAAAAGAACTCTTTCACTTGGACTCCAGCTGCTTCTCAATAATTTCAAACCTTGAATTTGGCCATGTGCACCACTCCAGTCTTGGCCCTTCCCGATTTCACAAAGACATTTGTCTTGGAATGTGATGCCTTAGGGAAAGGAATTGGTGTTGTCCTTATGCAAGAGGGTTGGCCTTTGGCCATTACCAACAAGAAACTATCTGAAAGAAATCTGGGCAAATCAATCTATGAAAAGGAAATGTTGGCTATTCTATAGGTCATTGATCTATGGCGCCCTTATCTATTGTGGCAATGTTTCCAAATTAAGAAAAACCATTAAAGCCTCAAGTATTTTCTGTAACAATGCATTTCCTCCACGGAGAAACAAAAATGGGTGACTAATCTCTTTGGATATGATTCTGAGATCATTTACAAAAAAGGAAAAGACAATGTGGTGGTGGATGCACTTTCCCAAAAACATGAAGATGAATTATCCCTTTTTTCTCTTTCCTTCATTGTACTAGATTGGATCCAAGCCATTCACTAGGAATGGCTATAAGATCCCAAAAGTCCGCATCTGATCCAACAATTGTAGTCCAATGCTCCAACTTCCCCATGGTACTCTTAGCTCCATGATGAGCTTCGATAGAAAGGCCATTTTTATTTAAGTAAACAATCAAAGCTTAAATCCACAGTACTTTATGAGATTCATGCTACACCCACAGCGAGGCACTCTGATCTCAACAAAACCTATGATAGGTTCAAACATTCTTTTTTCTGGGATGGTATGAAACAACATTCGTAATTTTGTCACTGAATGTGATGTGTTTCAACACAACAAGGGAGAAACCATCAAATATCCAAGCACACTACAACCACTTCCGATTTCACCTTCTATTTGGAAGGATATCTCTATAGATTGTATTACAAGATTACCCAAATTAGGAAATAAATCAATCATCGCGGTGGTTTTTTATCGCCTTTCCAAGTATTCTCATTTCTTCTCTCTTCAACACTTGTTTATAGCATCCACGGTGGCTCAAATTTTCATGGATTAGGTCTTCAAGCTTCATGGCATGCCTCACTCTATTGTTTATGATCGTGACCCAACTTTCACAAGCAATTTCTGGCAAGAATTGTTCAAGTTACAAGGCATCCATCTGCATCTCAGCACAACTTATCACCCCCAGACTGATGGTCAAACGGAATTTGTCAACAAGTGTTTGGAAACATATTTGAGGTGTTTTTCCTTGAAAAATCAAAATCATTGGGCTCAATGGTTACCCCTAGTTGAATGGTGGTACAACACTTCATACCATACAGCTACACGTATGACTCCTCTTGAAGTAGTATATGGAAAGAAGTCACCTTCAGTTTTCTCATACTTACCTAGTGTCTCAAAGGTCTAGGCGATTGACCAAACACTTATAGTTTGAGAGGCTATTCTCCATACTCTCAAAGAGAATTTGTTCATGGAACACAATCACATGAATCAACAAGCAGATCAAGCTCGCTCTGAATGCCAATTTTCAGAAGGGGATCAAATGTTTCTTCGACTGCAAACTTACAAGCAAACTTCCCTTAAGGTTGAGCATTGTCAAAAGCTAGCGCCTAAATTTTATAGTCCTTATATGGTTCTCAAGCATGTGGGACAAGTAGTCTATCAGTTGGCTTTTCCCAGTCATTGGAAGATGCATTCTGGTTTTTGTGTTTCATGCTCAAAGAAGGTGATTGGAACTAAGTGCCAAATTCAAACTAGCCTTCCCGAGTTAGCCAAAGAAGGATCCATTTGGTTACATCCACAAGCAGTTTTGGACCAGTGTGAGCGTTGTCTACATTAGAGAACCATCAAGGAAGTGTTAATCTAGTGGAAATATACAACTCTAGCAGATGCCACTTGGGAACTAGCTACCCTTCTGCAACAATTTCCACATCTCAAGCCTTGAGGACAAGGTTGATTTTAAGGGGGAGGACATGTTATGGACCTAACCCGCACATAGGTAGAACAATATATTTAGATGTAATAAAGGTCAACATTAATAAGGACTTGCAATAAAATAGAATAAGTCGAATGTAAGAAGACCTAATAGAAGCTTCTGCTTCTAGAAGGATCTTCCTCTAGATTCCTCTTTTGATAGACATATTTAGTATAAATAAGAGTCGAGGGTATGAGAACCCTAGAATGGATATTGTTATAATAGATATCTACTCAACTAGAGGTTTCCCCCTCGAAGAGGTCCCTGAACATTGATTTCAGAATCAAAGTGTTATTTTTGTTGTCATTCTTATATCATTTCAGTGCTATTGTGGTGATTGTTCTGGTTATATTGTTGTTATTCTGCCATTTCTAGCATTTTATTTTTGTTTTGCATACTTTTTATATCTGGTATATTACACCTACGTAGTCATGGGGTGACTCCTTGCGCTTATAGTTTCCATCTATATTTGTGGCAATGATTCCATGCTTAGGTTAGACAGTGATTTCCTTCCTATTTTAGACAACCAACTTTTGATTCTATGTTTGATGGCAACGAATTTAGCATTTTTACTAGAAAACTAACTATTTGCTTCAATGTTCATACCCCTGAATTTTTATTTATTCACCTGACAACGATAAGTTTGGTATTATTGTTCTAGACAACTTTCCTCTAATTTTTAATTAGCAATGATAATGATTTCTTTTAGTAATGGAATCCACTACATTGAATGGCTCTCAATGACATTTATTTATGATCATGCATATAGCATTAAATCTCTTTAAATAGCATTGGGGTGGCAATTGTTTATAAGCAACCTAATAACATCGAATTGCATCTGATATCTAGACATGACATTTTTTTTTTTTTTTAAATCAAGATGGAATTAACATGGCATTAAAATAGTGTTGAATGGATTTTATTTATTTATAACCCCAATTGTGTTAAAATGGCACACTTTGTAGACAACAAAATAGTGTTGAATAGTGGCAAATAGCACTGAAGAGGCTTTAATTATAGACAACGATCTCTTTAAGGTTTAGCTCTTTTTAGACATTATGGTCGTTTTATTTTTTAAGCAACGTGGCATGCCCTTAAAATGATAGGGAGTTCACTTAATTTGATGAACATTTTACAATAGTTGATGAGCATATTTCATTGAATTAAGTGCTCTTCTTACTGCACATATTGATAACTTTATCACCCTTGTGGCTAGGTAACAGTTCATCCTTCGCACTCAGAATATTGCTTATCAGTTAAGGGATGGGTTGTTGGCGGAATCGGGTTTTATCTTGAGATTTCCTTTGGTTCTCATCATCCTACATTTGTCAATCTATTGCTTGATGTGTGGGTGTAGTCTTCTTGTCATTTGTTAGGCTCCTAGTGTGGGGAATGTTCATGAGTTCTTAGCCTAGATAGGTTATGTTGCATTAGGTTTATCATCGCGCCTATCACCTAGGGATGGCATGATTCCTAACAAGGGGATCATTGTGTTACCTATGGGATAGAGATGAATGATGTTGTGGCTGGGGGCTATGCTTCTTGGGTGAGTGTTTTTTATCGTCATATGTGGTTGTCGGTGCTCGAGTTGTAACGCCTTCAGGCATTGGGCTTGCGTGCCTTGACGTTCTAGTCATTGGTCATCAAAGTCATGTGTTGAGAGGGGTCAGTTTTACCTTTACTTTTAGACGAGGTCTTGGTTGTGTCAGGTGGGTAGTCATTTCTCCTTATTGTTCTATGAAGGATTTGCCTAGTTTCTCTAGTGTCGATGTGTGGAGTCATAGTTGTATGTTTCCCGAATTGCATTCTTTCATTCATCGTTAGTGGTGTGGCTAAACAGTTATCATCATCACCTTATTTCCTAAAAAAAAAAAAAAAAAAATTCACTTATTCTTCACTTGTAGTCGTAGCAAAGGGTTCGTTACATATGGTATCAGAGTAGGTTCAACCCATGACTTGGGATAATTATGAATTCCGTTGTTATGATATTGATTTTAATGTTTCTAAATAATTTGACTTGTATTCGTACAGGTAAACATGGTTAGAGTATGTCATGGAGGAAGACGACGGGGTGCTAGGGGAGGAGGTGCGACATCTCCAAGAACATCGACGCACGAGGGGTTCATGCCCCAGGGAGAGGAATAGGTTCTCGAATAGGAGCAGATAGCAGTGGGTGATGTGGTTGGGTTGATGATTTATTTTGAGAGTATGTCTATGGCACTGATCAAGGCCAGAGTGTCAGCACCCCCTGAGGGTCCACTGCATGCTCTGGTCTATACTGGTAGCATTCACCATGAACTAGAGAAGGTCAAATTTCCTGAGTTCTTTGGCGCCCTGGACGAACCAGCCTTCTGAGGCATGGTTTTATAATATGGTGATGTGCTTTTCACTTTGCGAATATACCTCCAAATTGAAGGTCCGCATGGTGGTATTTCAACTTAAGGGGAGCACTCTTCTATGGTGTAAGACACTCTTGCCGCAACTGAACATGACCATAGAAGACGTTTCATGGGAACTGTTTGAGGAAGGGTTTCAAGAGAGGTACCTTTCAGAGGAATTCATTGAGATTTATCTCAATGAGTTCAACACCTTACGACATGGAAGTTGTATGGTGCCCAAGTATGAGGCCCATTTTATGGAGCTTCTTCAGTATGCTCTGCATCTTAATACTAAGAAACTTAAGGTCAACAGGTTCATGTTTGACCTTAGTGGAAACATACGTGAAAAGGGTAGGATTCTGATGCCTCATACCTTGCATGATGTCGTCAAGAAGGCCCTCATAGCAGAGGAGGAGATTACCAACATGGGTCAGAGGAGGAATCCAGCGAGACCAACAAGGTAGGTGTCATCTGGTGCAAACGACATCAAAAACTAGCCAGACATATGCCAGGATATCGTGGCTTCCAGAGAAAATCCACTTTAACTACACCTCGACGACCAGTGCCTTAGTAGAATACACCTTATCGGGGACCACAACATCAACAACAACATCGAATGTCGCAACAACAATTTAGGCCTGTTTAGAAAAAAACACAAGGATTCTAGACCAGTGGGATGTCATATTATACTTCAGGTACCAAAAGTACTTGACCGAATAAGGGGTGTTGGACATGTGGGGAGACACATTATGAGTGTAAATTCCGAGTGGAGAGGACTAGAGCATCTATATCAACCAGAACCACTACCAAGGGAGATTTGGGCAAGGCCCATCAGATTCATGCAGTGGTGAATAACCACCAGGCAGAGAACCAGTCGACTGTTCTCGAGATTTCAAGTACCTTCATTGACCAAACCCTTAGTGTTTTTATAGATCCCAGTGCTACCAAGAGTTTCATTTATAGTGCAATGCTAAAAAGGATTAAGGTAAAGGTATTCGAATAGGATGCGTTTAGTTTTGTAGCGATGTCTTTGGAAGCAAAACAGAAGGTTGGAGGAAAGGTTGCAGGTTGTAGCCTTAACCTGGGAGAGTTTGTCATGAGGGTTGACCTGTACGTCACGATCTTAGGATCTCATGACATCATCATCGGTATGGATCGCTTGCAATCACATGAGGCTATACTCAGTTGTAAGATGGAACAGTTGAGCTTGGTCGATGATGACGGACAAAGACACATGATTTTAGGTCAAAACCAGGGAGTTTCTCTGAGGTTTATCTATTCTTTGTAGTTACAGAAGAGATAAACCTTCTAGTGGTGATAGATTTTGCAGACGTATTTCTAGAGAAGTTACATGGGATTCCATCCGAGAGGGAATTGGAGTTTACCATAGACCTAAAACTAGGGATTGAATCGATAGCAAGAATGCCTTATCAATTGTCTACCCCATAGTTACAAGAGTTGAGAATGCAACTGAAGGAGGTGCTGGACCTAGGACATATACGTCCAAGGGTGTCACCATGGGGCATACCTGTATTTTTATATGAAAGATCGATGGGTCATAGAGGCTCTGTATTGACTACCATCAATTGAACAAGGCAACGTTCAAGAATCAATATCCGTTGCCAAGGATTGATGGTTTGTTCGATCAGATGAAGGGGGGTGCGGTGTTCTTAAAGATCAATTTGTGATCAAGGTATCACCAGTTATGGATCAAGGAGGATGGTGTCCCTAACACCACCTTTAAGATGATGTTTGGACATTACAAGTTTATTGTTTTATCGTTTGGAATAACAAACTCCCCAGTGGTATTTATGATTTTGATGAATGGGGTGTTCCGCAAGTACTTGGACAAGTTTTTCCAAGTATTCATTGACGATATTTTGATTTAATCTCGAATGATGGAGGATAATGATGAGCACTTGTGCTTGGCACTAAAGTATGTGCGAGAGAACAAATTGTACGGGAAGTTGTCCAAATGATCATTTTATCAATCGAGGATACACTACTTAGGGCATGTCATCTCTGGTGCGGGTATCATCCTGGATCCAACAAAGGTCGAGGCTATTATGGAATGGCCTGCGCTGACAAACATCACAAAATTGTGTAGCTTCATGGGTTTAGCAGGATACTATCGACGGTTCGTCGAGGGATTTTCAAAGATATAAAATTCGATCATGGAGTTGCAGAAGAAGAAAAAGAAGTTTGTTTGGACTGACAAATGTGTGGAAGCATTTGGGAGGCTCAAAGAGTTGTTGACAACATCACTGATACTAAATATCCCTGACATGGACACAGACTTCTTGGTATGCAATGACATATCCAAGGAAGGATTAAGCAGATTCTTGATGCAAGACGGTTGAGTGATCACTTACATCTCGAGGAAACTGAGAAGGCATGAGGAAAACTATGTGACACACAATTTGGAGTTGCTAGCCATTATACATGCATTGAATGTTTGGAGACACTACCTTGTTCGACCAAAAATTGAACTAAGGACAAACCACTGTGGACTACAACACATATTTACATAAAGAGACGTGAACATGCGACAACGACATTGGTTGGATTTACTTAGTGAGTACAACTTTGAGATTACTTACATATAAGGAACAATGAATTGAGTGGCAGATGTATTGATTCACAGACCACAGATATTTTTTTTGTTGCCTCTTCAGATGAATCTACGTGAAATGATTCTAACTTTACAGCACGATGATGACTGGTACAAAGAGGTCGAGGATTTTATTGGAAAAAAACAAATGATGGTACTAGGATTTGAAGGATTTACATTGGAAGATGATGGATTATTGAGGTTTAAAAATCAGATTTACATAACACTAAAAGACAGGTTGAGCAGATTGATCCTAAATGAGGCTCATAGAGCAGTGTACATGGCTCACCTGGGATTCATGAATATGAGGGCAGACCTTAAACCCTTATTCTTATGGAAAGGAATGAAGGAAGACATAGTCAACTATGTGGCCATATTTCTAGAATGTCAACAAGTAAAGGCTAAACATAGACATCCAAAATGATTACTACAACTACACGCTATTCTACAATCAAAATGGGAGGTTATTTCGATGGATTGTATTGTTAGATTGCCATTGACGACAAGGAGACACGATTCAATTTTCTTAGTAATCGACACTTTGATGAAGAGTGCTCATTTTATTCCTATGTGTATGACATATTAGGCACTAGAAATAGATAGAATTTTCATCAATGATATTGTGAGGCTGCGTGGGATGCCTAAGAGGATTATATTCGATCGAAGATCGGTGTTTATTGGATGATTTTGGACTAGTTCACAAGAGGCCTTGGGAACACAACTTAACTTTAGTACTGTGTATCAGCCAAAGAATGATGGGCAAACCGAATGAATGAATGAGACCTTAGAGGACATGTTTTTCATGTATGTGATGGACCAACAAAATTGTTGGCAATAATTCTTTCCACTGGTGGAATTCGCTTATAACAATAGTTATCAAGGGACCATTAAGATGGAACCTTTTGAGTTTCTTTATGGGCGACCATGTTAGACTCATTTGAGTTGGGATTGGCTTGAGGATAGGGTCTTGGTGGCACCATAAGTGATCCAAGAAATGGAAGAGCAAATGCAAACAATAAGACAAAGGATTAAAGAAGTGCAGGATTGACAGAAGAGTTATGTTGATGCGCACCGTGTCGACAGTAGTTACAAAGTTGGCAATCGAGTCTTCTTACGGGTAAAAATATAGAAGAGTTCGATCAATTTTTTAAAGGGAGCTAAAATCTCTTCTAGGTTCATGGTACCTTTCGAGATTATGGAAAGGAAGGGGCTCATGGCCTATTGACTAGCCTTGCCTAATTCTTTATGGCATATGCACAATGTTTTTCATGTATCTATTTTGAGACATTATATTAGTGATCCTAGAGATGTTATTGACATGAGTTTCATGAATATATATGATGAGGGGGTGCTCATGCCTGAACTGATCTGCATCCTATATCATCTCATTCAATAGCTACGACATCGAACAATAGATCAGGTCAAAGCCTATTGGGAAAACTATAGTCCTCACTCAGCGACCTGGGAGGATGCATATGATATGTGCCAACAATTTCCATTTTTGCTTGATATATAGACTTATGATACTGTGATGCACATTATTTTGACACTTATATACTGTGAAACTTTGGGACAAAGTTTAGACCAAGAGGGGGTGTATGTAACATCCCTCTCTAGTGCACTGAGCGAACTTATTATTTGAGGACACTTGCTTGCAAGTGATCCGGATTACTATACTTTTGGGCATTTGATTATGATTATGAGGAGTTATGGATTGATGTCTTAAACATGTGATAATGACTTGGTTTTCCTGAGTGTGCAAAATTTTGGACCTCGAGGATGCAGAGGCATCGATGAAACCCCTTAGAATCCTGACTAGGTCAGGGAGTGGACTATTAAGGCTTCATTGTTGTATATATGAAATTTGTGCATCTGATTAGATGATATGATTATGGATATTATTATGAAATGATTTGTTGATGATGCAGTATGTTGATAGCTTGCCGATCAGACTCACATGTGGAGTAGAGGGGTCACACACGACTACTAGAGACGTTGAGGGAGAGGTGTGGAAAAAATCCATACCACATCCTACTAGCACTCCCATCCTGGCTTGAATTGTAGGTTAACGATTACCTAGCTAAATAAGATCCACGATGCCCTAAGGGTCGATTGCGACAGTTTCTCACGATGATTCTAAGGGGCATGCAATTAGGCAAGGGCATTATTCCTTAGATATCCTTAGTCTCCCACAATATCACCTAGAAGAGTATAGACTCCAGGGGTTTTTTATGTCTACCAAGTCATTCAAGAGGGGAGTGGCACCCTTGGAGCACGTAGATCGTCCTGAAGGACACGTCACACAAAAAATTTTTAAAGAGGCTAGTGGCACCCTTGGAGCACGTAGTGTGTCCTGAAGGGCATGTCCTTGGAGCACCTAGTGCATCTTGAAGGGCACATCATGTTGTTAATTTATAAATGTATAAACCTATATGTCCTTAGGATGAATAATGTGATAATAAATATTTAAAACATTTCCCCTAATAAAATGTCGCCCAACCTAGGAAAATAAAGTCTAGGTCTAAGTGATACTTCTGATAAATTTGTTTGTCTATTTATATAAAAATMAAAATSAAAATAAATAAATAATAATGATAATCATCATTAATCTTGTGACGAGAAGGGGGTAAGTAATTCTTTTAATTTATAAAAATCTTTTGGGGGATAAAATTTAAAAAGGGGAAAAAGGGGAAATAATTGTTTTGTCACTTACGCTAATTAAAATTTATTAATTAAAAAGGAAAAAGGGGAAAAGTCAATTTTCTACACCTACCAATTTGAGTTTTAAATAAAAAGGGAAAGAGAAAAATACAAAAGAATTAGGAAACTAGGAAAAAGCGGGAAACATAAAAAGAAAGGGAAAACACAAGGAAAAAGAAGAAAGTCTAACTTAGTAAGGTATCTAGCATTTAAAAACTTTATAAATTAAACTCAACTAGTAAATTAGTAAGGGGGAAAGTCATTAAAACTTGTAAG
>JZKD02S1868601.1:548509-611141 GCA_000966675.3 Picea glauca
AATATCCTAACTTAACTAATACATGCCATTATGAAATATTGAAAAGATAAAACATTTTAAAATTTTCATTTTATTTTTTTCATTATATATATATTTAAAACTCCAATACTTATATTTGAAGTTTAATATGAATATTATATCGTATTTTTTTAGAAAAGAATTTAAAGAAAAATTGTTCTTGTAATATTTTTTAAATTTTAAATGGAAAGAATGTAATCACTTAGATATGTTGTTTATATTTTTATATAAGTTACATGATTAAATATCTATGGGCCCTACATATGTAGGAAGATGACTAAATATATATGGGATCTACATAGATTGGAATGAATATTGGAAGATTTTTTATTATATGTTGATTTCAAAGAGGTATAGTGGTTACTAGAAGAGATCAGGCCTCATAGGTCTAAGGACTTACAATCCACGTGGATACGTTATCTAATTTTTTTTAAAATAAACTGGAGTATGCATATCTATTGTATGTTATGCTGCAAATATCTCTCTAACTTGAATAAACATGAGAATATGAGAGACTTAATCAAAAAAAATGATTTTCAATTTCTAAATCCTTTCTTGATAAATACTTTAGAGTGACAATGGGTCTACACTATGGAGGAATTAGATCACAACCTTGTACTTTTGGTAATGTCTCTTCTACAAGGGAAGCCACCCATTACATTCTAATTAAACCCCGAATGGGTAAAGAATGAGGTTCGCTTGAAAACAATTAAGCGGGTTTACACACTATTCATGGTGATATTAAAATATCCATTCTCTATTTTGTTCAATTTGGAAAGGAAAAATGAGTGATGGTGCATATTTTCCCTTGGATTATTAGATTCGTTCACGGCCTCAATAACTTCTTCATTTGAACAAAAATACAAAGACAAGGGATTCATAGTAAATTTGGAGGGCCAAATGGGTGACATGATATGATCCAATTCCTTTGTTAAAGGAAAAACAATATTGGTGTCTATGAAGGCCTCTTGAATGGATTTATAGAAAATCTTAGGGATAAAAAAGGCATAGTCATTCTCACATGTCTAGTTTTCCCTTATGAGACAAAAGGATATGGTAGAATCCATGGGTTCTATAAATAGGATGTCCTAAAGTAGCAACTTCTAGTTTTGGGGGTCATAGTGACTACTGAGATCATGCATGCTGGAGACGAGTCAATATAAGATGTGGGAACTAAAAATTTTAAAGTTCTTATTAGTGTAGAGAAGATCCTAACACTTATTATATTGCATCCTTCGTGAAATAATCTATCAAAGGGACACTAGATCCCAATAAAATACTTGGATTAGATCGATAGTAGGACAACTAGTCAATAGTGACAATATTCTCTTGGTGAGGAAAATAAATGACTTGGAAGACCGGAGAGACCACAATTGTCATGGGATAGGTCAAACCAAATCCTCAGAGAAGGTTATGTTTCAGAGGATCATCAACCACATCGACCTCTATGGATACACGTTTTCTCGCTAATTCAAAAGGGAATGCAGGGACAATTGCATGAGTCCTAAAATATTCATATCAAAGGTTTTTAGTAATGATTATCTAGCATATTCAACCCTTGGTATGATCTCATACCATGTTGAAATTTATCCTACTCAACACCTACCAATTAGCTCAAAATAAAATCACTTTATCTACTAAAAACACAACATTGTAATCAACTAAACATGTAACATAAGCATAAATAAGGAAACTAGATCAAGCACACATAAAAAAATATATTGTTGGGTAGATACCCATAGAAAAACCTCAGAGGGAAAAACATTGCTAAGAATGATTTTATTATGGTAAAATCATGGCTCTCGTAATAGGGATAATGGCCCACTGAGATAAATACAACTACATACTAACTTGGCATGGTTTGACCTGTTGTACGACTAGCTTTGCCATGCGTTTTGAAGAATACACAATTCTCCTTCTTGTGAATCATGTATATACACTTTGAACTGTGTATCCATATGGAAAACTTGTACGACAATATTAGTATGATATGAAACTCTCTCGTGGCTTTGTTAGAATAAAACACACCTGTGTAAGCATATGTTATCTTTTCTCCTTCACCTAATATCTAGATGATTCCTTCTCCTTCAATATCCAATATCTCCTTGAATCAAATTCCTGCTTGATCCAAGCTCTCAAGTATCAAGTCTCCTTCAGTATTTCAATTTTCTTTCTCCTTCACCCTATCATTTCTTTTATAATACCGAGTTAGAATATATTTTTAATCTCAAAAAGTGATCTATAGTTGAAATTACTTATCAAACTCACTTCAGATTTGGATTACATGCTGCATGCTAAGTAATTTTTTTAAATAACACAATTGACTAATTATATAATTAATTAATAAAACAAATTTACTTTAGTAATTCATTTAATTAAAGTAAATTTAAGAGTACAAGGATTTGTATGATTTCCACACATCTAAACACAAAGCCTTATGTGAAAATACTTGTCTGATGCTACCACTAAAATCAATAGTCCCTATTAGAGAGAACAATATTTTTCACCACTCCAACTCTTTCTATGAAGAACACAAACTTTTCTTTCTGCAAGTGTTTGGTCAAAATATATGCAACCTCCTCAAACGTGGAAATATACTGAAGCTTCACTGCTCCTTTATAAATGTTATCTCGAATGAAGTGATATATGATGTCAATATGATTGGACCTATCACAGAATAATGGATTCTCAATATTTTGATATAACTCTAATTATTGGAGTATATCACTCTAGCCTCCAACTCCTGATCAAATAAACATGTAAGGAATTTTTGAAGCCATATGGCTTCACAACTAGCCATACTCATTGTCATATACTCTTCCTATGTTGAAATGAATGCTACAAAAGTCTACTTCCGATTGAACCATGTAATCGATGTTGATCCCATTTTGAAGCAACACCCCGAGGTTCTCTTTCTATCTACTGCAGTGCCTTCCCAATCCAAGTATTTATATACCTACAACTCCACTCCATCTCCTTCAAGATATCTCATTCCATACTCTGTTGTACCTCTCAATTACCTGAGCACATGCCTTGTTGCAATCCAATCCACATGCCTTGGCTCTACCATGAACTGACTCAAGGTGTTCACAATAAAACAAATATCTAGCCTAGTGTGGACCAAATACATCAATGGCAACATAATCTACTTGTATATCCTAAGATCCACCAACTATGAATATAAAGTGATCACCTTATTCATATTGGTAATAATAGGTATAGCCATCAGTTTATAGTCCTTAATAATAAATCTTCTGAATATCTCTACTACATACTTCCCTTGTCCAAGGAAGATCTCTCATGATACTGCCATACCTCCAATCCAAAGAAATAATGCATCGATCTAAAGTCCTTCATCTCAAACTCACTAACCAAATCTGATTTGCACCCTACAATAAGCTCCTATGGACCTGCGCGAAATAAATAATCAACATGCAAAACCAACATTGGAGGATCCTCTCCAACAAGTAGGACTTATAAGTTATAATCTGCCTCACTCTTTGTAAATCCCATACTCTGAAATTATCCATTGATCCTCAAATACGATGCATTGGGTGCATGTTTGAGTCTGTAAAATGCTTTCTTAAGCCTAAACACATGTGACTCCCTCCCATGTACCTCAAATCACAAAGGTTTCACTATATATATTTCATCCTCAATAATCTCATTGAGGAATATTTCTTGCACATATATATGATGTATTCCCCAACTCATTAATGAAGAAATAGAAATAACAACTTGAATAGAAGCATACCTAGCGACTAGAGAAAATATCTCCTCATAGTCCACTCCCTCTTTCTGGGAGAACCATATCACCACAAACCTTGCCTTGAAATTCTCTATGCTACCATATGAAACATTGTTGATCTTGTAGAGACACCTGGAACTCAAAACCGACTTACCCTCTGGTATCAACACTATGTCCTAAATATGATTCCTCATAATAGAGGCGGAATCCTCTATAATGGCATCGTACAATACATGTTGATCTATTGCCTCCAAAAAAATGGAAGTCTTAATGTTAATGATTCTACTCATAAGTTACATATAGTTAATAAAATTCTTCGAAGGCCTATGCTCTATGAGTACTCTCCTAGGAGCCTCATTAGCATCCCTTAATGTATTTACTAGCCACCTCAGTCACCTGACAGGGTTGGAAGGGGATAAATCCTCCTCCCAACCTAAATTCTGAACTATTGATTGTTGCTTATCCTTCGAAGCTTGCTACTCCTCAACCTCTATCACTATTGATGACTCTTGATTACTCCTAGAAGTGAAGTTTTCCTCGAACTTCACATATATTATCACAACCATCTTCTTCTATGTTGGAATATAGATACTATAATTCTTTTAGGTCTTGTTTTATGCCACAAATATACCATTCAGTCTTGAAATTTCCAACGTTTTCCTCTTATCCACAAGAACATGGATGCAAATTGGAAAACCAAATATCCTCAAATGTCCTATATCTAGCTTCACCACTAATACTTCCTCCTCCAAAGTCTTTTCGCCCAATATCCTATGAGGAATCCTTTTTTACACATACACCATTGTATTACATTTATCTTCCCATAAAACATGGGAAACTCTTGATCATGTATCATATCCTTGGAAGAATAGATGATGGATCAATTATTTCTCCATGCAATCCCATTCTACTGAGGGTTGTATGAGATAGTAAGCTCCCTCTTGATCCCTCCCTTCTTCTAGAAATCCCTGGATTCATTGCATGTGTACTCTCGCCCATTATCTGACCCCAATACCTTTATATTCTTACATGTTTGATTCTCTATCTGAGCCTTAAAATCATGAATCCAAATGAAGGAATCATACTTGTTCTTCATAAATAAGATCCATGTTTTCCTAGAAAAATAATCAATAAACATCACATAGTATGATGATACCTGTAATTATGTTGTTAACATAAACCCACTCAGATCTGAGTGAATAAGATCCAATATTCCATTTGAAATACTCTCACTACTAGGAAAAGAGGCCTTATCATTCTTTTCAAGTGCACACCCTCTACAAAATCCTAAACTATGGAATACCTATAACAATCACCATCAGAGTAAAAAATTCCCTATATTTTAGGTGTCCCAACCTCTTCTGCCACAACTCAGATAGTATTTCATTTTCATGTTCCAAATCCTAAATAGAATTTATTTACAAACGATATAAATTTCCTTCTCTAACCTCAATGATCATTGTGTTGTATGGGATAGCTTTTTCTAGATGTATGAGTACCTTCCCTCTCTGAAAAGTAACAAAAGAAACCCTTTCCTCCATAGATGAGAATGAAAGAAAATTATTCTTCAAACATGGTATGTAAAGAACAACATGGGCATTGAATGAACCTCTTGATTTGAGTTGGAATGTAATTGTTCCCTCTCCCTTTACGNCGCGAAATAAATAATCAACATGCAAAACCAACATTGGAGGATCCTCTCCAACAAGTAGGACTTATAAGTTATAATCTGCCTCACTCTTTGTAAATCCCATACTCTGAAATTATCCATTGATCCTCAAATACGATGCATTGGGTGCATGTTTGAGTCTGTAAAATGCTTTCTTAAGCCTAAACACATGTGACTCCCTCCCATGTACCTCAAATCACAAAGGTTTCACTATATATATTTCATCCTCAATAATCTCATTGAGGAATATTTCTTGCACATATATATGATGTATTCCCCAACTCATTAATGAAGAAATAGAAATAACAACTTGAATAGAAGCATACCTAGCGACTAGAGAAAATATCTCCTCATAGTCCACTCCCTCTTTCTGGGAGAACCATATCACCACAAACCTTGCCTTGAAATTCTCTATGCTACCATATGAAACATTGTTGATCTTGTAGAGACACCTGGAACTCAAAACCGACTTACCCTCTGGTATCAACACTATGTCCTAAATATGATTCCTCATAATAGAGGCGGAATCCTCTATAATGGCATCGTACAATACATGTTGATCTATTGCCTCCAAAAAAATGGAAGTCTTAATGTTAATGATTCTACTCATAAGTTACATATAGTTAATAAAATTCTTCGAAGGCCTATGCTCTATGAGTACTCTCCTAGGAGCCTCATTAGCATCCCTTAATGTATTTACTAGCCACCTCAGTCACCTGACAGGGTTGGAAGGGGATAAATCCTCCTCCCAACCTAAATTCTGAACTATTGATTGTTGCTTATCCTTCGAAGCTTGCTACTCCTCAACCTCTATCACTATTGATGACTCTTGATTACTCCTAGAAGTGAAGTTTTCCTCGAACTTCACATATATTATCACAACCATCTTCTTCTATGTTGGAATATAGATACTATAATTCTTTTAGGTCTTGTTTTATGCCACAAATATACCATTCAGTCTTGAAATTTCCAACGTTTTCCTCTTATCCACAAGAACATGGATGCAAATTGGAAAACCAAATATCCTCAAATGTCCTATATCTAGCTTCACCACTAATACTTCCTCCTCCAAAGTCTTTTCGCCCAATATCCTATGAGGAATCCTTTTTTACACATACACCATTGTATTACATTTATCTTCCCATAAAACATGGGAAACTCTTGATCATGTATCATATCCTTGGAAGAATAGATGATGGATCAATTATTTCTCCATGCAATCCCATTCTACTGAGGGTTGTATGAGATAGTAAGCTCCCTCTTGATCCCTCCCTTCTTCTAGAAATCCCTGGATTCATTGCATGTGTACTCTCGCCCATTATCTGACCCCAATACCTTTATATTCTTACATGTTTGATTCTCTATCTGAGCCTTAAAATCATGAATCCAAATGAAGGAATCATACTTGTTCTTCATAAATAAGATCCATGTTTTCCTAGAAAAATAATCAATAAACATCACATAGTATGATGATACCTGTAATTATGTTGTTAACATAAACCCACTCAGATCTGAGTGAATAGGATCCAATATTCCATTCGAAATACTCTCACTACTAGGAAAAGAGGCCTTATCATTCTTTTCAAGTGCACACCCTCTACAAAATCCTAAAATATGGAATACCTATAACAATCACCATCAGAGTCAAAAATTCCCTATATTTTAGGTGTCCCAACCTCTTCTGCCACAACTCAGATAGGATTTCATTTTCATGTTCCAAATCCTAAATAGAATTTATTTACAAACTATATAAATTTCCTTCTCTAACCTCAATGATCATTGTGTTGTATGGGATAGCTTTTTCTAGATGTATGAGTACCTTCCCTCTCTGAAAAGTAACAAAAAAAACCCTTTCCTCCATAGATGAGAATGAAAGAAAATTATTCTTCAAACATGGTATGTAAAGCACAACATGGGCATTGAATGAACCTCTTGATTTGAGTTGGAATGTAATTGTTCCCTCTCCCTTTACGAAATAGTTGGAATCATCACCAAGATCCACATGAAGCTTCGAGTCCCTCTCCATCAGACCACTAAATAACTCTTGTTATTTTTTCATATGAAGAGATGCACAAAAATCCAAGAACCAAGCACTCCTCATGGTTGTGCTAGTAGAAAGGAAGGAACCATTGTGTAATACTTCTCATATTTTTCTACATACCCATCACGTTGCATATTTGTTGATGTTGTTATCTGTGTCTTTTCATTACCCTCCTTCTTCTTCTCTGAACATTGAGATGCACAATTTCCAATATTATGACATGAGAAGAACTTGATTTTACCTAATTCCTTATTCTTCCTTAGATGCGATGATACTCTATCACTGTTAACCTTCTTTCTAGAACCCTTTCCTTTTCCCTTCATTGTCTTATAGATAAGAGAAAATTTCTCTTCACTACCTCCATGCTTTCTACCCTTCCACTCCTCCAAAGTCTCTTCCTGGATGAAATCATCCCAAAGTGTTTTCCAATATAGGATATTTTGGACCAATAACGAAGGATGTCAACCTTTCTTAGGAAGCACACAATAGAGTACAAGTCTTTTGCAACAAGAAAGGAAAGAAGGAAAAGTAATGCTATGATAGTTTTCTAATTGTTGTCAGCGTCGATATGTATTTTATTGTAATAAAGAATTCACCAGTCTATGTAGATAATGGCGATGTCTATTTTAGTGAATAGTTAGTTGTATCCATAAACGATCTGGGGAATTTCTCTAGCAATTCTGATTTCGCAGAGAAATGCAGAAGAATAAAGAGACTTTGATCTGGATTATTTTAGACATGAAATGAGAGTGGAGATATAATAAATAAATGCACAAAGATATCGCGGATATCCAATAATATAACATAAATGTATCAGAGATGAAACCATAAACATAGATATATAGTAATACACGATTTCTATTAATGAAATAAATGTACAGAGACTATAAAAACACAGAGTGAAAGACTCACTAGGATGGTGGAATCTTATCTCTGAGAAGATATGTGACGGCTACTCTCATTCACAAGAATATGATTACAATGAGGCTTTGAAGGAATTTTTACAATAAATAGGAATGCCAAAAACCCTAGACATCCAAAAACCTAACCCTAGGAGATGAACCGCCAAAAGTCATGTGGGCCCTGTTTGGGTAAGTTAGTACATCAACTTTCTCGAGTCGTAACTTTTGAATATGATCTATGTTTTAGGCGTATGATAGACCATTGGAAAGGTATCTTCGATGAGATTAATTTTAGTTGCAATATCAAAGGAACCACAATATTTAAAACCTGTTTTACCAAAAAACATCGTTTAGAGCCTCAAAATGGCCCTGGAAGTTAAAAACTAGTAAAAATAGTAAATTATCAAAATTGCGAGAAAACTCTTTTGAGCCAGTTGCAAAAGGTGGGTGGCCATTGATATCCACTTGGAAAAATCCTCCCTCCTTAGGGAGCAATGGTATCCATTGCATTCACTACCCTGGAGAGAGGGAAAAGCATTTGTTTAATTTTCATCTTGATGAGCTACTTGTCTTATTGTAGAAGTTGTGTTGCTTAGGTTGTTGAAGGTTGTCATGAACATGTGGTTGGAAGGGTTGGAACTTTTTAACCTATCTCCCTACATGAGATGTCTGTGAGTAGAAGGAATCTTTACACTTTTTTTCAATCTTGTCGACCTACTTCTATTGGATAGAAGGTGCTTGGGCTGAGGCTGTAGTGGTTACAATATCATTTAGTTCACCTTTTGAACATATTGTAAACAGGCTGAATTTTTTAGTATGAGATACTACCTTGCAGCACTATTTAGGTGGAACAATAGTCATAACTACCTTTGGTATTCTATAGAGATGACCCCCTAGAGAAATAATGACATTGTGGGGTCAAGACTCATAAACAGCATGGCGTTTCCACATATATTGTTGGCCCAAGAGAAAAACATATACATCCAGTGGGGAAATATCACATGATACCTCATCCTTGAAGGGTTAGATTCCATATTGAAATCGACACTTCTGGATGACACAAAGATATCGTCCCTCGTGAAGCCACCTGATGTTTTATGGCTATGGGTGTCTATCAACAATCCAAACTATTTTACGACCTTTGTTGAGATGAGGTTCTTCTGGCTTTTATTATCAACAATAAAATGTAGTGGGGTCCCATTCACCCACATCTGTGAATGAAAAAGGCACTCCCCCTCTTAAGGATCTGTTGGTTCTTCTGGTTGAATTATTGCGGTCGCGAAAATAGCAGTGGGGTCTGTGTCAATGATCTATCCTTTACCAGTATTTTCATAATCGGATTCTAAATCAGGGTTCAACTCCTTGTCTTTGATATTGGCCACCAATGATTTTTTTGAGCGACATTCATTGGTTTTGTGGCAGGGGATTTTGTGGAAATCACACCATTTTTCGGTGTCCTTCTTTGTCTTCCCATGAACCTTCTTTTCATGTGGCTTGGACTTGTTTTTGGGAGATTGTTTGTTAGTTCTGTCTTTGTCATACTTTGGTTGTTGCGGATTTGTAGATCCAAACTCCCATTTTTTTTGGTTCTTAAATTTTTGCTCTATTTTAACATCATATTGATAAGCAACATCGAGTGATGAGATGTCCAGAAAATCCATTTTAGTTTGGATGTATCTTTGTAGAGCCTCATGGTATTTCAGAACCAAATTTCACTTAGATTATTTGATACCAATATTTGTGTTCAAGGTATGGAAGGTATTGGTGAACTCTAACACTACTTGGCCCCTCTATTGTTGTAGTGTGGTCCATCTCATGTACTGGTCTTCATAGTTGCAAACGGGATAATATTTTTCCTTTATTGCATCCACAAAAAAATACCAAGTGGGCTCGGCCCCATATAATCCAAACTCCTCTGTGGAACTCTACTCCTAGTAATTTTCCCACCATTTTTTGACATGGAGGAGAGCCTTAAAGAGTCTGAATATGATATTTTCTCTATCAAAAAATTGTGAACAAATAAATAACCTTCTAACAGATTTAACCATTTATATAGGGCATCTGTATCTATCTGAACTTCAAACATAGGAATATCAAAATTGACCTGTACCTTAAAAAGAGAGGTGCCTCCAAAGTGTCTACTTGATGAATATGTGCCTGATGCTATCAGGAGGCATTGAAGCATGTGGGAAAAATTCTCCATCATTTCATCCCTCTCTCATGTGACAACTTGCTCAAGCAACAAATTGATAGGATCGTCTGCTCTGTTATTTTTCTTTTCTCCCCACATGGAGAGTTTCTTGGGAATGCAAGAGAGATTGTATTCAAGAGAGACAATCTCAAGAACCAACTTGATATAGTAATACCTCACCGGGGACATTCAATAGAAAATGATCAAGAGTAGCCTTCTCTAATACCACTAATCTGAATTATTTTCGGCACGAAATGAGAGAGGAGATATAATAAATAAATGCACAAAGATATCAAAGATATCCAATAATATAACAGAAATGTATCAGGGATGAAACCATAAACATATATATACAATAATACACAATTTCTATTAATGAAATAAATGTACATAGACTGTAAAAATACAGAGTGAAAGACTCCCTAGAATGGTGGCAGCTTATCTCTAAGAAGAGATGTAACAACTACTTGCATTCGCAAGAAGATGATTACAATGAGGCTCTAAAGGAATTTTTACAATAAAAAGGAATTCCAAAAATCCTATACATCCAAAAAGCTAACCCTAGGAGATGAAGTTCCAAAAGTCATTTCGGCCCCGTTTGGGTAAGTTAGTACATCAATTTCCCGGGGTCGTAACTTTTGCATATGATCTCTGTTTTAGGCATATGATAGCCCATTGGAAAGGTATCATCGAGGAGATTCATTTTACATGAAATATTGAAGGAAGTTTCATATTGAAAACTTATTTTCCCAAAAAACATCATTCAGAAACTCAAAATGGCCCCAAAAATTAAAAACTACTAAAAATAGTAAATTATCAAAATTGTCATAAAATTGTTTTGAGCCAGTTGGAAAAGGTGGGTGGCCACCGATATATACCTGGAAGAATACTCCCTCCTTAGGAATAAATGGTCTCCATTTCATTGAGTTTCCAGGGGAGAGGGAAAATCATTTGTTGTATCTGCATCTTGATAAGCTACTTGCCTTGTTGTAGAAGTTGCACTGCTTAGCTTGTTGAAGGTTGTCACGAATGTGTGGCTAGAAGGGTTGGAACTTTTTAAACTGTCTACCTACAAGAGATGTCTATGTGCAGAAGGAATATTTACACTTTTTTTCATTATTGATGACCTTCTTTTGTTAGATAGAAGGTGCTTGGGCCAAGGTTGTAGTGGTTACAATATCCTTATGTTCACCTTTTGAACATATTGTGAAGAAGTTGAATTTTTTAGTATGAGATACTACCTTGTGACACTATTTAGGAGGAATAGTAGTTAGAACTACCTATGGTATTCTATAGAGATGACCCTCTAGAGAAACAATTACACTACAGGGTCGAGACTCATAAACAACATGGTGTTTCCACATATATGGTTGGCCCAATAGCACATCACATACATACAGTGGATAAATATCATATAATACCTCATCCTTGAAGGGATGGATGCGATATGACAATCAAAACTACTGGTTGACATGAAGATATCATCCCTAGTGAAGCCACCTGTTGTTGTATGGTTGTGGGTGTGGTGTTGTCAACAATCCTAACTATTTTATGACCTATGGTGAGATGTGGTTCTTATGAATTTCGCTATCAACAATAAAATGTAGTGGGGTCCACTTAACCCACATCTTTGAATGAAAAGGTTCTCCCCCTCTTGATGATCTATTGGTTATTCTGGTTGAATTGTTGCAGTCACAACGATAGCATTGGGGTCTACGTCAATGATCTGTCCTTTACTAGTATTTTCAAAATCATATTTTGAATGAAGGTTCATGTCCTTGTCTTTGATCTCATACACCAATGACTATTTTGAGAGAAATTCATTGGTGTTTTGCAAGTGAATTTTGTGGAAATCACACCATTTTTTCGGTGTCCTTCTTTGCCTTCCTATGACCCTTCTTTTCCTGTGGATTGGACTAGCTTTTGGGAGACTGTTTGTTAGGGACTTCTTTGTCATACTTTGGTTGTTGTAGATTTGTAGACCCAAACTCCCATTTGTTCTGGTGCTTAAATTTCTTCTTGATTTTAACACCATATCAATAAGCAACATCGAGTGATTAGATGCCCAGAAAATTGATTTTAGTTTGGATGTATCTATGTATAGCCCCATGGTATTTCAAAACCAAATGTCGCTCGGAGTCTTTGATACCCAACATGGTGCATAAGGTATGGAAAGTATTGGTGAAATTTGACACTTATTGGCACCTCTCTTTCCGCAGTTTGTTCCATCTCATGTACTAGTCCTCATAGTTTCAAACGAGGTAATATTGTTCCTTTACTGCATTCACAAAAAAATTCCAAGTGGGCTCGGGCCCATATATTTCAGACTCCTTTGTGGAACTCTTGTCCTAGTAAGTTTCCCACCAATGTTTGACATGGGGGAGAGACTTAAGGAGTGTGAATATGATCTTTTCTCTATTAGAAAATTTGTGAACAAAGAAATAACCTTCTAATAGATTTAACCATTTATCTATGGCATTCGCATCTATTTGACCTTCAAATATAGGAATATCAAAATTGACCTATACCTTAAAAGGTGAGGTGCCTCCAAAGTGGTCACTTGTTGAAGATGTGGTTGATGCTATTGCGAGGCATTGAAGCATGTGGAAAAAATTATCCATCATTTCATCCCTTTGTCGTGTGAGAGCTTTCTTAAGCAACAAATTGATAGGATCATCTGCTCCATCATTTTTATTTTCTTATGCCATGGAGGGTTTCTTGGGAATGCGACAAAGATTTTCTTCAAGAGGAACAAGCTCAAAACCCAATTTTCTATACTCAGAACTTGTTGGGGACATGCACTAAAAAATGATCAAGAGAAGCCTACTCTGATACCACTGATCTATATTATTTTCGGCACGAAATGAGAATGGAGATATAATAAATAAATACACAAAGATATCATGGATATCCAATAATATAATAGAAATATATTAGACATGAAACCATAAACATAGATATATAGTAATACATTATTTTTGTTAATGAAATAAATGTATAGAGACTGTAAAAATATAGAGTGAAAGACTTGCTAGAATGGTGGCAGCTTATCTCTGAGAAGAAATGTGACGGCTAATCGCATTTGTAAGAATATGATTAAAATGAGGCTTTGAAGGCCTTTTTACAATAAACAAGAATGCCAAAAACTCTATACATCCAAAAACCTAACCTAGGATAAAAATTGCCAAAATTCATGTGGGCCCCGTTTGGGTAAGTTAGCACATCAACTTCCCGGGGTTGTAACTTCTGCATACAATCTTCGTTTTAGGTGTATTATAGCTCATTGGAAATGTATCATTGAGGATATTTATTTTAGGATAAACATAAAATTTTCTAATATATTTCAAACCATTTTTCCCAAAAAAAATTGTTTAGAGCCTCAAAATGGCCCTCGAAGTTAAAAACTGCTAAAAATAGTAAATTATCAAAAATGCCAGAAAATTGTTTTGAGCCAGTTGAAAAATGTGGGTGGACACCGATATACACATAGATTAGACATTTACTATTTGTATAATATCTCCTTGATTGTTTGGTGGAGACCCTCCTCATCTCCAACGATTGCGTGACCTCCTAGTCTTAGGATTTTCTCAAGACTAAACTGAAATAGTCTTCGATTCTCTCCTAGAACCTATAAGCTATAATACACAGGTATTTACAACATTCCAACTATCTGGATAAGCGCTAAGAATAAGTCTTCTCTACGTGACCACACTTTTTGACCACACGCTTATCTGAAAATGTGCGTCGTGATTTCACATATCGGCTATATGAGTAACCAAGTCTCCATCCTTTGAAATCCCAAGTCCTAAAATTCTGACAAGGGCCTAGAACATGATAGATCCTCTGTTATCCTTCATCCATATGACCCTTCACTATGAACTAGGGTCAATCCTTCCAATTGCGTCGGTATTTCACGTATTGGGAACTCACGATCCGATTCACCTACATTCTCCCAATCATCAGATACCCAAAATTGCTAAAGTTTTTAACTCCACTTGCGTCGAATTGTTCCACAGTTCCACAACTATGATTAAATCGTGATTTTGCATTTTGTGAATTCTCAAAACTCCCACCTTCAACTCTCAATTATGCGAAATCAGCGAAACGTCAATCTATTTCCACATGTCCCCTTTCATTGAATGGTCCTGATGACTTCGTAATTTCATGTTTCAGGGTTTCGATAATTTCACTTTGCTTCTTTCAAATCCTTTGGTTTTTCAAAATTTCGATAACTCCTTGCAACTAAACAGTGCACCACTTCTCCAAGATCTAATGGCTTGAAATATTTTGGCTCCTCCTGAATGAATGTTAACCCTAGATCTTATCCACTCTTCGAAATTCTCTTCTGAAGGATTTCTCCCACTCAATTCTTCGTGCTTGTTCTTTGTTTGAACTTTAGTTTTTCTGCGCTCCACCTTTGAGCACTTCAACTCTTTAAAACTTATAAGTTTTTTCCAAGTGTTTTCTCTTGAGACTTAAAACCACTATTCCTCTTGAGCTTCTGTTAAATTAAGTTTAAATCACTTCCCTAGTGCACACTTTCACTCTATGTCTTTTTCAAAAGACTTTCTGACACCCTCCTGGCATACTCTACACTCAACTTCCTAATCTTCAAAATTTAACACAAGTTTGTTTCTATGTGCACTCCTTGTACTTAATATGCACTGTCTGCATATGAAAATTCCCCACTATCTCAACTGAGTTTTTAGTTAAAAAAAACTTCTTCATACTGCTCCTTGCGCTCTGCATGCACCCCTTACATACTCTTACAAAAGAGAAGAAATTGAACTCATTCAACTACTCATTCATTCACTTGAACATCATACATTCACAAACACATAACAACACAGTCAAACTGTAAACAATATCAACATTGTATATTTGGGTCAATTTCCTTTGTTATATTCATTTCAAAGAAAAATTAATTATAGTGGCTCTCTCCTATAGACACAAACTCAATTTTTCTAAGGACCCAGAGCCACTTTGCTCTTCTTCCTCCTATCCAAATCCTATCAGACATGACTCAAGCAGTTACTGACTCAATTAAATGCAACCTAATGACTAATCACGGAAATTACTCTACACCTATAATACATTAAAGTCATGTAAAGGATTCACATTTGCTCTGTTGTTTCAAATGGTCGCCTGACTTTACAGAAAACTAAATTAATTAACGAGAAAATCAAAAATATCTTCACATTGCTACAAAGTTGGTTAAAGGTTGGTTTGACTCCGTCGATGTGTTGAGGTGTCGATTCCAATTCCACGTCCACTTTCTTTTGATGTGATTGTGATGCTCCTGCATCATTCTCCTTTGGCCAAAATATTCATGGACTCATGTCCATGAGCTCTCTCACTGTTTTCCCGCATTTCAAAATATCAGGTTCATTTACGCAACTTGAATCTTCTACTGGGTGATCCTTCCAGTTTACCAAATATTCTAGATATATCCTTCTTCTGGTTTTCCTTCCAACTCTTTGTTCTAAAGTTTTCTCCATCTGGTCTTTCTACTATGGGCATATCTTCTTCCCACTGAATCTCTTCCTCCTCATCCAATTCTCCCATGTCATCTATGTTATAAGGATACAAATATTCAATGTTGAATATTGATGATATCCCAACATTTTCTGGCAACTCTATCTCATAAGAATTTGTTGCAAATTTTCTAATGATCTTGCATGATCCTGTATTTTTCATCTTCAACATATTATATGTTCCTTTTCGAAACCTCTCCTTCCTCAAGTGAGCTAAAACTTCATCTCCCACTTCAAATTCAACTTCCCTTCTTTTTTGATCAACTTTGTCCTTATACTTTTGATTACTATCCTGTATCTGCTTCCTAACATGATCATGAAGTCTTTGCATTTCTGTAAAAAAATCTTCTTCTCCAATGCTCCTGAATTCATCTTGCTTCAACTCTCTCAATTCTGCAACCCCTCTCATCTATATTCCATATACTATCTCAAATGGAATTTTCCCTATGCTTCTATTAACTGAATTGTTAAATGCAAATTCTTCCTATGCGAGAATCTGATCCCATTGATGACCTCGTTCAGTGACTAAACTCCTTAACAAATTTCCCAGACTCCTACTCACCACTTAAGTCTTTCCGCCTGTCTTTGGGTCATATGTCGAACTAAAAGATAAGTTAGTTCCCAGCCTCTTCCATAGGGTCCTCCAAAAATGTCCTACAAACTTAGTGTCCCTGTCTTAAACTATACTTCTGGGCAATCCATATAATCTCACAACTTCTTTAAAAACAAAATTGGCTATGTGCATAGGGCCATTTGTTTTCTGGCATGGTATGAAATGTGACATCTTGGAAAATCTATCAACCACAAAAAATATGGAATCACTTCCCTTATGGGTTCTAGGTAATCCCAATACAAAATCCATAGTAATTTCATCCCAAGGCCTTTCTAGAATAGGCAATGGTTTATACAAACCCGTGTTTTGTCTCTTCCCTTTTGCATGTTGACAAATATTACATCGGTCTACAAATTGCTTCACATGTGCCCTCATACCTAGCCAATAATACAAACTACTCAGTTGTGAAAATGTTTTGTCATGACCAAAATGTCCAACTAAACCTCCACTATGTTTTTCTTTCAACAAGTTATCTCTCATTGAGCATCTTGGAATGCACATTTGACTTCCTTTAAACAACAATCCATCCTGGATCAAATATTTTGACCATGAATTATTATCCCTCAACAAAGGATTTTCATATGCTTTGTAAGCCTCCTTAAAATCTGAATCTTCCTGATACATTTCCTTAAGGTGTTAAAACCCTAAGGTCTTCACTTGGAATTCTTGTACAACCAAACATATCCTGCTCAAAGCATATGCAACCTTGTTAGCACTTCCATAAACATGTTTAATGAAAAAATTTAAATTCTTCATAAATTCTACCCACTTAGCATGTCTCTGATTCAACTTCTCTTGCCTAGTAATAAATTTCAAAGCTTGATTATCACTATACAAGGCAAACTCCTTTGGAATTAAATAATGTCTCAATTTTTTCAAATCTTGAATCACTGCATAAAAATATTTGTCATATGTTGAATATTTATCCTTAGTGCCATTCAACTTCTCACCGAAATAAGCAACCAACCTATTATCTTGACTCAAAATTGCTCCAATAGCTATTCCACTTGCATCACACCTCACCTGAAATGTCTTTCCAAAATCTGGTAAAACCAGAACTGGTTTCTCTGTTATCTTATTTTTCAACACTCTAAATATTTTCTCAGCCTCCTCTTTTCAATTAAAATACATATGTTTCTTCTTCATAGTTTCCATCATGGGTGCACATATACCACTAAATTTTCTGATAAAATTTCTATAAAAACTTGATAAACCATGGAAACTTCTCACCTCAAATATGCTCCCTGGTGACAACCATTATTTCATTCCTCTCACCTTCTCTGGATCCCTATTCAATTCATTTGAAGAGATCAAAAAAACCAAATATATGAGTTCTTTCTTCATAAAGAAACTTTTCTTCAAGTTTATTAACAACGTTTCTTGCTGCAATATCCTCATCACTAATGTCAAGTGCTTTAGATATTCTTCCTTTGTTTTTCTAAAAACTAATATATCATCCAGATATACAATGAAAAATTTACCTATGAATTCCTTCAATACTCCATTCATCAACCTCATAAATGTACTTGAAGCATTTTTCAATCCAAATGGCATGACTAGCCTTTCAAACAATCCCTCATTTGTCTTGAATGTTGTTTTCCATTCATCTACCTCTCTCATTCTTATCTGATGATATCCACTCTTCAAGTCTATTTTTGAAAAATAGCTTGCTCCACTCAAAGAATCCATCAAGTCATCCATCTTATGCAAAGTAAATCTATATCTGATGGTGATATTGTTGATATCTCTAGAATTTGTACACATTCTCCATCCCCCATCCTTCTTTGGACTCAATACAGTTGGGACTACACATGGGCTTAGAATTTCCCTGACTAAACCTTTATCCAACAACTCTTGAACTTGCTTATTAACTTCTTCATTCTCTCGAGGTGTCAACCTATACACTTCTTTATTTTTTAAACTGGCTCCTAGAATCAAGTAAATGTGGTGGCTAAAACTCCTAATAGGTGGCAATTAGTGAGGTTACTCATCCACTACTATGTCAACAAAGTTCTCCAACAATTCTTGGATTTCATCTGGTAAGTCATCCATAGAAGTATTGGTAAGGATAACTCTTGGCTTCCTTACTTCAACAAATTGGATTTCCTGATCTTTCTTGATCTCCTTCAAGAGTTCTTTCCCACTCATGAAAAGTATCCTTGTACTGGCTTCCTCCTTTTCTTTATTCTCTTCTATTGGAAGTAACATATGGGTTCTACCATTCTTTTCCAGAGTATAAGTATTTTCCCTCCCATCATGAATAACATTCCTATCAAACTTCCATGGTCTGCCCAAAAAAATATGGGAAACCTCCATGGGAATTACACAACACAAAATCTCATCTTTATAACCTTCTATTTTAAATTCAACTTTGCATTGTTGACTTACCATTACTTGATGTACTTTTTGAAACCATGATACTTTCTATGGGCTTGGGTGTGTAGTTGTCTCTAGATCCAGCTTCTCCACCATTTCTGTAGATACTAAATTATCAGTCCTCCCACTGTCTATAATCATTTTTCAAACTCTATCCTTTGTTTTACAAGCATTCCTAAACTACCTTGTTCATTGAACTGGGTCTTCTATTTCTTTCTCTGGCTTTAGAAGAACTTTTCCATCATAAGATTTTGTCCTCCTTCTGCTACCTCTGCTTCCACATTCTTCTGGGATTCAAAAATTTGGGCTTCTCCTACTCCTTATCTCTTCCTCTTGGGACATTCCCAAGACANGTTCTTCATAAATAAGATCCATGTTTTCCTAGAAAAATAATCAATAAACATCACATAGTATGATGATACCTGTAATTATGTTGTTAACATAAACCCACTCAGATCTGAGTGAATAGGATCCAATATTCCATTCGAAATACTCTCACTACTAGGAAAAGAGGCCTTATCATTCTTTTCAAGTGCACACCCTCTACAAAATCCTAAAATATGGAATACCTATAACAATCACCATCAGAGTCAAAAATTCCCTATATTTTAGGTGTCCCAACCTCTTCTGCCACAACTCAGATAGGATTTCATTTTCATGTTCCAAATCCTAAATAGAATTTATTTACAAACTATATAAATTTCCTTCTCTAACCTCAATGATCATTGTGTTGTATGGGATAGCTTTTTCTAGATGTATGAGTACCTTCCCTCTCTGAAAAGTAACAAAAAAAACCCTTTCCTCCATAGATGAGAATGAAAGAAAATTATTCTTCAAACATGGTATGTAAAGCACAACATGGGCATTGAATGAACCTCTTGATTTGAGTTGGAATGTAATTGTTCCCTCTCCCTTTACGAAATAGTTGGAATCATCACCAAGATCCACATGAAGCTTCGAGTCCCTCTCCATCAGACCACTAAATAACTCTTGTTATTTTTTCATATGAAGAGATGCACAAAAATCCAAGAACCAAGCACTCCTCATGGTTGTGCTAGTAGAAAGGAAGGAACCATTGTGTAATACTTCTCATATTTTTCTACATACCCATCACGTTGCATATTTGTTGATGTTGTTATCTGTGTCTTTTCATTACCCTCCTTCTTCTTCTCTGAACATTGAGATGCACAATTTCCAATATTATGACATGAGAAGAACTTGATTTTACCTAATTCCTTATTCTTCCTTAGATGCGATGATACTCTATCACTGTTAACCTTCTTTCTAGAACCCTTTCCTTTTCCCTTCATTGTCTTATAGATAAGAGAAAATTTCTCTTCACTACCTCCATGCTTTCTACCCTTCCACTCCTCCAAAGTCTCTTCCTGGATGAAATCATCCCAAAGTGTTTTCCAATATAGGATATTTTGGACCAATAACGAAGGATGTCAACCTTTCTTAGGAAGCACACAATAGAGTACAAGTCTTTTGCAACAAGAAAGGAAAGAAGGAAAAGTAATGCTATGATAGTTTTCTAATTGTTGTCAGCGTCGATATGTATTTTATTGTAATAAAGAATTCACCAGTCTATGTAGATAATGGCGATGTCTATTTTAGTGAATAGTTAGTTGTATCCATAAACGATCTGGGGAATTTCTCTAGCAATTCTGATTTCGCAGAGAAATGCAGAAGAATAAAGAGACTTTGATCTGGATTATTTTAGACATGAAATGAGAGTGGAGATATAATAAATAAATGCACAAAGATATCGCGGATATCCAATAATATAACATAAATGTATCAGAGATGAAACCATAAACATAGATATATAGTAATACACGATTTCTATTAATGAAATAAATGTACAGAGACTATAAAAACACAGAGTGAAAGACTCACTAGGATGGTGGAATCTTATCTCTGAGAAGATATGTGACGGCTACTCTCATTCACAAGAATATGATTACAATGAGGCTTTGAAGGAATTTTTACAATAAATAGGAATGCCAAAAACCCTAGACATCCAAAAACCTAACCCTAGGAGATGAACCGCCAAAAGTCATGTGGGCCCTGTTTGGGTAAGTTAGTACATCAACTTTCTCGAGTCGTAACTTTTGAATATGATCTATGTTTTAGGCGTATGATAGACCATTGGAAAGGTATCTTCGATGAGATTAATTTTAGTTGCAATATCAAAGGAACCACAATATTTAAAACCTGTTTTACCAAAAAACATCGTTTAGAGCCTCAAAATGGCCCTGGAAGTTAAAAACTAGTAAAAATAGTAAATTATCAAAATTGCGAGAAAACTCTTTTGAGCCAGTTGCAAAAGGTGGGTGGCCATTGATATCCACTTGGAAAAATCCTCCCTCCTTAGGGAGCAATGGTATCCATTGCATTCACTACCCTGGAGAGAGGGAAAAGCATTTGTTTAATTTTCATCTTGATGAGCTACTTGTCTTATTGTAGAAGTTGTGTTGCTTAGGTTGTTGAAGGTTGTCATGAACATGTGGTTGGAAGGGTTGGAACTTTTTAACCTATCTCCCTACATGAGATGTCTGTGAGTAGAAGGAATCTTTACACTTTTTTTCAATCTTGTCGACCTACTTCTATTGGATAGAAGGTGCTTGGGCTGAGGCTGTAGTGGTTACAATATCATTTAGTTCACCTTTTGAACATATTGTAAACAGGCTGAATTTTTTAGTATGAGATACTACCTTGCAGCACTATTTAGGTGGAACAATAGTCATAACTACCTTTGGTATTCTATAGAGATGACCCCCTAGAGAAATAATGACATTGTGGGGTCAAGACTCATAAACAGCATGGCGTTTCCACATATATTGTTGGCCCAAGAGAAAAACATATACATCCAGTGGGGAAATATCACATGATACCTCATCCTTGAAGGGTTAGATTCCATATTGAAATCGACACTTCTGGATGACACAAAGATATCGTCCCTCGTGAAGCCACCTGATGTTTTATGGCTATGGGTGTCTATCAACAATCCAAACTATTTTACGACCTTTGTTGAGATGAGGTTCTTCTGGCTTTTATTATCAACAATAAAATGTAGTGGGGTCCCATTCACCCACATCTGTGAATGAAAAAGGCACTCCCCCTCTTAAGGATCTGTTGGTTCTTCTGGTTGAATTATTGCGGTCGCGAAAATAGCAGTGGGGTCTGTGTCAATGATCTATCCTTTACCAGTATTTTCATAATCGGATTCTAAATCAGGGTTCAACTCCTTGTCTTTGATATTGGCCACCAATGATTTTTTTGAGCGACATTCATTGGTTTTGTGGCAGGGGATTTTGTGGAAATCACACCATTTTTCGGTGTCCTTCTTTGTCTTCCCATGAACCTTCTTTTCATGTGGCTTGGACTTGTTTTTGGGAGATTGTTTGTTAGTTCTGTCTTTGTCATACTTTGGTTGTTGCGGATTTGTAGATCCAAACTCCCATTTTTTTTGGTTCTTAAATTTTTGCTCTATTTTAACATCATATTGATAAGCAACATCGAGTGATGAGATGTCCAGAAAATCCATTTTAGTTTGGATGTATCTTTGTAGAGCCTCATGGTATTTCAGAACCAAATTTCACTTAGATTATTTGATACCAATATTTGTGTTCAAGGTATGGAAGGTATTGGTGAACTCTAACACTACTTGGCCCCTCTATTGTTGTAGTGTGGTCCATCTCATGTACTGGTCTTCATAGTTGCAAACGGGATAATATTTTTCCTTTATTGCATCCACAAAAAAATACCAAGTGGGCTCGGCCCCATATAATCCAAACTCCTCTGTGGAACTCTACTCCTAGTAATTTTCCCACCATTTTTTGACATGGAGGAGAGCCTTAAAGAGTCTGAATATGATATTTTCTCTATCAAAAAATTGTGAACAAATAAATAACCTTCTAACAGATTTAACCATTTATATAGGGCATCTGTATCTATCTGAACTTCAAACATAGGAATATCAAAATTGACCTGTACCTTAAAAAGAGAGGTGCCTCCAAAGTGTCTACTTGATGAATATGTGCCTGATGCTATCAGGAGGCATTGAAGCATGTGGGAAAAATTCTCCATCATTTCATCCCTCTCTCATGTGACAACTTGCTCAAGCAACAAATTGATAGGATCGTCTGCTCTGTTATTTTTCTTTTCTCCCCACATGGAGAGTTTCTTGGGAATGCAAGAGAGATTGTATTCAAGAGAGACAATCTCAAGAACCAACTTGATATAGTAATACCTCACCGGGGACATTCAATAGAAAATGATCAAGAGTAGCCTTCTCTAATACCACTAATCTGAATTATTTTCGGCACGAAATGAGAGAGGAGATATAATAAATAAATGCACAAAGATATCAAAGATATCCAATAATATAACAGAAATGTATCAGGGATGAAACCATAAACATATATATACAATAATACACAATTTCTATTAATGAAATAAATGTACATAGACTGTAAAAATACAGAGTGAAAGACTCCCTAGAATGGTGGCAGCTTATCTCTAAGAAGAGATGTAACAACTACTTGCATTCGCAAGAAGATGATTACAATGAGGCTCTAAAGGAATTTTTACAATAAAAAGGAATTCCAAAAATCCTATACATCCAAAAAGCTAACCCTAGGAGATGAAGTTCCAAAAGTCATTTCGGCCCCGTTTGGGTAAGTTAGTACATCAATTTCCCGGGGTCGTAACTTTTGCATATGATCTCTGTTTTAGGCATATGATAGCCCATTGGAAAGGTATCATCGAGGAGATTCATTTTACATGAAATATTGAAGGAAGTTTCATATTGAAAACTTATTTTCCCAAAAAACATCATTCAGAAACTCAAAATGGCCCCAAAAATTAAAAACTACTAAAAATAGTAAATTATCAAAATTGTCATAAAATTGTTTTGAGCCAGTTGGAAAAGGTGGGTGGCCACCGATATATACCTGGAAGAATACTCCCTCCTTAGGAATAAATGGTCTCCATTTCATTGAGTTTCCAGGGGAGAGGGAAAATCATTTGTTGTATCTGCATCTTGATAAGCTACTTGCCTTGTTGTAGAAGTTGCACTGCTTAGCTTGTTGAAGGTTGTCACGAATGTGTGGCTAGAAGGGTTGGAACTTTTTAAACTGTCTACCTACAAGAGATGTCTATGTGCAGAAGGAATATTTACACTTTTTTTCATTATTGATGACCTTCTTTTGTTAGATAGAAGGTGCTTGGGCCAAGGTTGTAGTGGTTACAATATCCTTATGTTCACCTTTTGAACATATTGTGAAGAAGTTGAATTTTTTAGTATGAGATACTACCTTGTGACACTATTTAGGAGGAATAGTAGTTAGAACTACCTATGGTATTCTATAGAGATGACCCTCTAGAGAAACAATTACACTACAGGGTCGAGACTCATAAACAACATGGTGTTTCCACATATATGGTTGGCCCAATAGCACATCACATACATACAGTGGATAAATATCATATAATACCTCATCCTTGAAGGGATGGATGCGATATGACAATCAAAACTACTGGTTGACATGAAGATATCATCCCTAGTGAAGCCACCTGTTGTTGTATGGTTGTGGGTGTGGTGTTGTCAACAATCCTAACTATTTTATGACCTATGGTGAGATGTGGTTCTTATGAATTTCGCTATCAACAATAAAATGTAGTGGGGTCCACTTAACCCACATCTTTGAATGAAAAGGTTCTCCCCCTCTTGATGATCTATTGGTTATTCTGGTTGAATTGTTGCAGTCACAACGATAGCATTGGGGTCTACGTCAATGATCTGTCCTTTACTAGTATTTTCAAAATCATATTTTGAATGAAGGTTCATGTCCTTGTCTTTGATCTCATACACCAATGACTATTTTGAGAGAAATTCATTGGTGTTTTGCAAGTGAATTTTGTGGAAATCACACCATTTTTTCGGTGTCCTTCTTTGCCTTCCTATGACCCTTCTTTTCCTGTGGATTGGACTAGCTTTTGGGAGACTGTTTGTTAGGGACTTCTTTGTCATACTTTGGTTGTTGTAGATTTGTAGACCCAAACTCCCATTTGTTCTGGTGCTTAAATTTCTTCTTGATTTTAACACCATATCAATAAGCAACATCGAGTGATTAGATGCCCAGAAAATTGATTTTAGTTTGGATGTATCTATGTATAGCCCCATGGTATTTCAAAACCAAATGTCGCTCGGAGTCTTTGATACCCAACATGGTGCATAAGGTATGGAAAGTATTGGTGAAATTTGACACTTATTGGCACCTCTCTTTCCGCAGTTTGTTCCATCTCATGTACTAGTCCTCATAGTTTCAAACGAGGTAATATTGTTCCTTTACTGCATTCACAAAAAAATTCCAAGTGGGCTCGGGCCCATATATTTCAGACTCCTTTGTGGAACTCTTGTCCTAGTAAGTTTCCCACCAATGTTTGACATGGGGGAGAGACTTAAGGAGTGTGAATATGATCTTTTCTCTATTAGAAAATTTGTGAACAAAGAAATAACCTTCTAATAGATTTAACCATTTATCTATGGCATTCGCATCTATTTGACCTTCAAATATAGGAATATCAAAATTGACCTATACCTTAAAAGGTGAGGTGCCTCCAAAGTGGTCACTTGTTGAAGATGTGGTTGATGCTATTGCGAGGCATTGAAGCATGTGGAAAAAATTATCCATCATTTCATCCCTTTGTCGTGTGAGAGCTTTCTTAAGCAACAAATTGATAGGATCATCTGCTCCATCATTTTTATTTTCTTATGCCATGGAGGGTTTCTTGGGAATGCGACAAAGATTTTCTTCAAGAGGAACAAGCTCAAAACCCAATTTTCTATACTCAGAACTTGTTGGGGACATGCACTAAAAAATGATCAAGAGAAGCCTACTCTGATACCACTGATCTATATTATTTTCGGCACGAAATGAGAATGGAGATATAATAAATAAATACACAAAGATATCATGGATATCCAATAATATAATAGAAATATATTAGACATGAAACCATAAACATAGATATATAGTAATACATTATTTTTGTTAATGAAATAAATGTATAGAGACTGTAAAAATATAGAGTGAAAGACTTGCTAGAATGGTGGCAGCTTATCTCTGAGAAGAAATGTGACGGCTAATCGCATTTGTAAGAATATGATTAAAATGAGGCTTTGAAGGCCTTTTTACAATAAACAAGAATGCCAAAAACTCTATACATCCAAAAACCTAACCTAGGATAAAAATTGCCAAAATTCATGTGGGCCCCGTTTGGGTAAGTTAGCACATCAACTTCCCGGGGTTGTAACTTCTGCATACAATCTTCGTTTTAGGTGTATTATAGCTCATTGGAAATGTATCATTGAGGATATTTATTTTAGGATAAACATAAAATTTTCTAATATATTTCAAACCATTTTTCCCAAAAAAAATTGTTTAGAGCCTCAAAATGGCCCTCGAAGTTAAAAACTGCTAAAAATAGTAAATTATCAAAAATGCCAGAAAATTGTTTTGAGCCAGTTGAAAAATGTGGGTGGACACCGATATACACATAGATTAGACATTTACTATTTGTATAATATCTCCTTGATTGTTTGGTGGAGACCCTCCTCATCTCCAACGATTGCGTGACCTCCTAGTCTTAGGATTTTCTCAAGACTAAACTGAAATAGTCTTCGATTCTCTCCTAGAACCTATAAGCTATAATACACAGGTATTTACAACATTCCAACTATCTGGATAAGCGCTAAGAATAAGTCTTCTCTACGTGACCACACTTTTTGACCACACGCTTATCTGAAAATGTGCGTCGTGATTTCACATATCGGCTATATGAGTAACCAAGTCTCCATCCTTTGAAATCCCAAGTCCTAAAATTCTGACAAGGGCCTAGAACATGATAGATCCTCTGTTATCCTTCATCCATATGACCCTTCACTATGAACTAGGGTCAATCCTTCCAATTGCGTCGGTATTTCACGTATTGGGAACTCACGATCCGATTCACCTACATTCTCCCAATCATCAGATACCCAAAATTGCTAAAGTTTTTAACTCCACTTGCGTCGAATTGTTCCACAGTTCCACAACTATGATTAAATCGTGATTTTGCATTTTGTGAATTCTCAAAACTCCCACCTTCAACTCTCAATTATGCGAAATCAGCGAAACGTCAATCTATTTCCACATGTCCCCTTTCATTGAATGGTCCTGATGACTTCGTAATTTCATGTTTCAGGGTTTCGATAATTTCACTTTGCTTCTTTCAAATCCTTTGGTTTTTCAAAATTTCGATAACTCCTTGCAACTAAACAGTGCACCACTTCTCCAAGATCTAATGGCTTGAAATATTTTGGCTCCTCCTGAATGAATGTTAACCCTAGATCTTATCCACTCTTCGAAATTCTCTTCTGAAGGATTTCTCCCACTCAATTCTTCGTGCTTGTTCTTTGTTTGAACTTTAGTTTTTCTGCGCTCCACCTTTGAGCACTTCAACTCTTTAAAACTTATAAGTTTTTTCCAAGTGTTTTCTCTTGAGACTTAAAACCACTATTCCTCTTGAGCTTCTGTTAAATTAAGTTTAAATCACTTCCCTAGTGCACACTTTCACTCTATGTCTTTTTCAAAAGACTTTCTGACACCCTCCTGGCATACTCTACACTCAACTTCCTAATCTTCAAAATTTAACACAAGTTTGTTTCTATGTGCACTCCTTGTACTTAATATGCACTGTCTGCATATGAAAATTCCCCACTATCTCAACTGAGTTTTTAGTTAAAAAAAACTTCTTCATACTGCTCCTTGCGCTCTGCATGCACCCCTTACATACTCTTACAAAAGAGAAGAAATTGAACTCATTCAACTACTCATTCATTCACTTGAACATCATACATTCACAAACACATAACAACACAGTCAAACTGTAAACAATATCAACATTGTATATTTGGGTCAATTTCCTTTGTTATATTCATTTCAAAGAAAAATTAATTATAGTGGCTCTCTCCTATAGACACAAACTCAATTTTTCTAAGGACCCAGAGCCACTTTGCTCTTCTTCCTCCTATCCAAATCCTATCAGACATGACTCAAGCAGTTACTGACTCAATTAAATGCAACCTAATGACTAATCACGGAAATTACTCTACACCTATAATACATTAAAGTCATGTAAAGGATTCACATTTGCTCTGTTGTTTCAAATGGTCGCCTGACTTTACAGAAAACTAAATTAATTAACGAGAAAATCAAAAATATCTTCACATTGCTACAAAGTTGGTTAAAGGTTGGTTTGACTCCGTCGATGTGTTGAGGTGTCGATTCCAATTCCACGTCCACTTTCTTTTGATGTGATTGTGATGCTCCTGCATCATTCTCCTTTGGCCAAAATATTCATGGACTCATGTCCATGAGCTCTCTCACTGTTTTCCCGCATTTCAAAATATCAGGTTCATTTACGCAACTTGAATCTTCTACTGGGTGATCCTTCCAGTTTACCAAATATTCTAGATATATCCTTCTTCTGGTTTTCCTTCCAACTCTTTGTTCTAAAGTTTTCTCCATCTGGTCTTTCTACTATGGGCATATCTTCTTCCCACTGAATCTCTTCCTCCTCATCCAATTCTCCCATGTCATCTATGTTATAAGGATACAAATATTCAATGTTGAATATTGATGATATCCCAACATTTTCTGGCAACTCTATCTCATAAGAATTTGTTGCAAATTTTCTAATGATCTTGCATGATCCTGTATTTTTCATCTTCAACATATTATATGTTCCTTTTCGAAACCTCTCCTTCCTCAAGTGAGCTAAAACTTCATCTCCCACTTCAAATTCAACTTCCCTTCTTTTTTGATCAACTTTGTCCTTATACTTTTGATTACTATCCTGTATCTGCTTCCTAACATGATCATGAAGTCTTTGCATTTCTGTAAAAAAATCTTCTTCTCCAATGCTCCTGAATTCATCTTGCTTCAACTCTCTCAATTCTGCAACCCCTCTCATCTATATTCCATATACTATCTCAAATGGAATTTTCCCTATGCTTCTATTAACTGAATTGTTAAATGCAAATTCTTCCTATGCGAGAATCTGATCCCATTGATGACCTCGTTCAGTGACTAAACTCCTTAACAAATTTCCCAGACTCCTACTCACCACTTAAGTCTTTCCGCCTGTCTTTGGGTCATATGTCGAACTAAAAGATAAGTTAGTTCCCAGCCTCTTCCATAGGGTCCTCCAAAAATGTCCTACAAACTTAGTGTCCCTGTCTTAAACTATACTTCTGGGCAATCCATATAATCTCACAACTTCTTTAAAAACAAAATTGGCTATGTGCATAGGGCCATTTGTTTTCTGGCATGGTATGAAATGTGACATCTTGGAAAATCTATCAACCACAAAAAATATGGAATCACTTCCCTTATGGGTTCTAGGTAATCCCAATACAAAATCCATAGTAATTTCATCCCAAGGCCTTTCTAGAATAGGCAATGGTTTATACAAACCCGTGTTTTGTCTCTTCCCTTTTGCATGTTGACAAATATTACATCGGTCTACAAATTGCTTCACATGTGCCCTCATACCTAGCCAATAATACAAACTACTCAGTTGTGAAAATGTTTTGTCATGACCAAAATGTCTGACTAAACCTCCACTATGTTTTTCTTTCAACAAGTTATCTCTCATTGAGCATATTGGAATGCACATTTGACTTCCTTTAAACAACAATCTATCCTGGATCAAATATTTTGACCATGAATTATTATCCCTCAACAAAGGATTTTCATATGCTTTGTAAGCCTCCTTAAAATCTGAATCTTCCTGGTACATTTCCTTAAGGTGTTAAAACCCTAAGGTCTTCACTTGGAATTCTTGTACAACCAAACATGTCCTGCTCAAAGCATATGCAACCTTGTTAGCACTTCCATAAATATGTTTAATGAAAAAATTTTAATTCTTCATAAATTCTACCCACTTAGCATGTCTCTGATTCAACTTCTCTTGCCTAGTAATAAATTTCAAGGCAAACTCCTTTGGAATTAAATAATGTCTCAATTTTTTCAAATCTTGAATCACTGCATAAAAATCTTTGTCATATGTTGAATATTTATCCTTAGTGCCATTCAACTTCTCACTGAAATAAGCAACCAACCTATTATCTTGACTCAAAATTTCTCCAATAGCTATTCCACTTGCATCACACCTCACCTGAAATGTCTTTCCAAAATCTGGTAAAACCAGAACTGGTTTCTCTGTTATCTTATTTTTCAACACTCTAAATATTTTCTCAGCCTCCTCTTTTCAATTAAAATACATATGTTTCTTCTTCATAGTTTCCATCATGGGTGCACATATACCACTAAATTTTCTGATAAAATTTCTATAAAAACTTGATAAACCATGGAAACTTCTCACCTCAAATATGCTCCCTGGTGACAACCATTATTTCATTCCTCTCACCTTCTCTGGATCCCTATTCAATTCATTTGAAGAGATCAAAAAAACCAAATATATGAGTTCTTTCTTCATAAAGAAACTTTTCTTCAAGTTTATTAACAACGTTTCTTGCTGCAATATCCTCATCACTAATGTCAAGTGCTTTAGATATTCTTCCTTTGTTTTTCTAAAAACTAATATATCATCCAGATATACAATGAAAAATTTACCTATGAATTCCTTCAATACTCCATTCATCAACCTCATAAATGTACTTGAAGCATTTTTCAATCCAAATGGCATGACTAGCCTTTCAAACAATCCCTCATTTGTCTTGAATGTTGTTTTCCATTCATCTACCTCTCTCATTCTTATCTGATGATATCCACTCTTCAAGTCTATTTTTGAAAAATAGCTTGCTCCACTCAAAGAATCCATCAAGTCATCCATCTTATGCAAAGTAAATCTATATCTGATGGTGATATTGTTGATATCTCTAGAATTTGTACACATTCTCCATCCCCCATCCTTCTTTGGACTCAATACAGTTGGGACTACACATGGGCTTAGAATTTCCCTGACTAAACCTTTATCCAACAACTCTTGAACTTGCTTATTAACTTCTTCATTCTCTCGAGGTGTCAACCTATACACTTCTTTATTTTTTAAACTGGCTCCTAGAATCAAGTAAATGTGGTGGCTAAAACTCCTAATAGGTGGCAATTAGTGAGGTTACTCATCCACTACTATGTCAACAAAGTTCTCCAACAATTCTTGGATTTCATCTGGTAAGTCATCCATAGAAGTATTGGTAAGGATAACTCTTGGCTTCCTTACTTCAACAAATTGGATTTCCTGATCTTTCTTGATCTCCTTCAAGAGTTCTTTCCCACTCATGAAAAGTATCCTTGTACTGGCTTCCTCCTTTTCTTTATTCTCTTCTATTGGAAGTAACATATGGGTTCTACCATTCTTTTCCAGAGTATAAGTATTTTCCCTCCCATCATGAATAACATTCCTATCAAACTTCCATGGTCTGCCCAAAAAAATATGGGAAACCTCCATGGGAATTACACAACACAAAATCTCATCTTTATAACCTTCTATTTTAAATTCAACTTTGCATTGTTGACTTACCATTACTTGATGTACTTTTTGAAACCATGATACTTTCTATGGGCTTGGGTGTGTAGTTGTCTCTAGATCCAGCTTCTCCACCATTTCTGTAGATACTAAATTATCAGTCCTCCCACTGTCTATAATCATTTTTCAAACTCTATCCTTTGTTTTACAAGCATTCCTAAACTACCTTGTTCATTGAACTGGGTCTTCTATTTCTTTCTCTGGCTTTAGAAGAACTTTTCCATCATAAGATTTTGTCCTCCTTCTGCTACCTCTGCTTCCACATTCTTCTGGGATTCAAAAATTTGGGCTTCTCCTACTCCTTATCTCTTCCTCTTGGGACATTCCCAAGACATGTGTCTTGTCTTTCCACATGCATAAAATTTAACTCCACCTCCTCTACTTCTTCCTCTTCCTCGAGAAAAAAAAATTCTCCCACCAAACGGTCATCTTTGTGAACTCCTCCCCTTTCAAAATGACCATATGATTTCTCATTATCATCCATATATTTCATTGCCTTATCATAGACAACACAGTTACCTCTATCTAAGCCTCTTCTTCTCTTCCGCTGACTCTACTTTCTAGCCAACTTTTCTTCTACCTTCAGTACAATTTGATAAGCATTTTTGACTATCCTCATAGTCATCATGCTGATTTCATAATGAATTTCATACCTCAAACCATTTATATACCTGGAAACATTTTCTTCATCCTTCTCTCTTTGTCCATTCCTAATATTCAACCCATAAAATTCTTGGGTATACTCTTTCACTGTCATACACCTCTCTCTCAAGTTCTGCAATTTCTTGAACAACTCTATCTAATAACACCTAGGTATGAATTTATCCTTCAGTTTGGATACCATCCTATCCCAATTATTTATCTTGTGTCTTCCTTTGCGCCTCCTTTCTGCCTTCAATTCATCCCACCACAATTTTACATGTCCCTTTAATCTCATGACACCATGTCTCAGATTCCTTCCTTCATCAACCTCTTCATAGTCAAAATGCTTATCCAAGGAACTTATCTAGTCCAACAAATATTTGGCATCCAAGATAACTTCATACATTGGGACATCCATATTTTTTCTAGCTCCCAACTTCACAACAACTTTCAATAAGCATTTTCAATCGCATATTCCCCTATAATTTATTCAAATTCTATTTATTTTCTTTATCCGTCACTGACATCTTCAGCAACATTTATTCTCCTTTGCATTTTTTCCATTTCTTCCAACCTTGCACAAAGTTCTCTCACTTCTCTTCCTACAACAATGTTTTCTATAGGTGGTCTTGTGCGTACCCTCGACAAAATCTCTTCAATTATTTCCAACACATTGAGCTCAAATTCAAATCCTTTTTAGGCTCTGATACCACTTGGTGCAGACTCCCCTCCTCTCTAAGTGTTGTGCGACCTCCTAGTCTTAGGATCTTCTCAAGACTGAACTGAAATAGTCTTTGATTCCCTATTGGAACCTCTAAGCTACAATCCACAGGCCTTTACAAAATTCCAACTATGTTCACAAGTGCTAAGCATAATTATTCTCCACGTGACCACGTGTTGTGACAACATGCCTATCTGAAAATTGACGTCACAATTTCATGTATCGACTATATGAGTCAACCGTCTCTCCATCCTTCAAACTCCTGAGTCCAAAAATTTCGACAAGGACCTAGCACATGCTATCTCCACCCTTATCCTTCACCCATATGACCCTTCACTATGAACTGGGGACAATCCTTCAGAGCGCATTGGGATTTCATGTATTGAGAACTCTCAATGCGATTCACCTCCATTATCTTGATCCTCTGATACTCAAAATTGCGAAAGTTTTGAACTCTTCTTGCATTGAATCGATGGTCCATAGCCTTCCACGTTTCAAAGGCTATGATTAAATCACGATTTCGCATTTTGGGAATTCTCACAACTCCCACCTTCAACTCTCCACTATGAGAAATCAGCGAAACATTGAGCTATTACCACGTGTCCCCTTTCAGTGAACGGTCATGATCATTTCAAGATTTCACGTTTTGGGGTTTCATGAATTTCAATTTACTTCTTCCAAATCCTTTAGTTTTGTGAAATTTTGATAAATCCTTGCAACTAACCAGTGCGCCACTTCTCGAAGATATAACAGATTGAAATATTTTGGCTCCTTCTGAATGAATCTTAACCATTGATCTTATCCACTCTGCAAAATTCTTTTTTGAAGGATTTCTCTCACTCAATTCTCCATACTTTTTCTTTCTTTGAAATTCAATTTTTTTGTGGTCCACCTTTGAACACTTCAATTTTTTAAAACTTATAAGTTTTTTCTAAGTGTTTACTCTCGAGACTTAGAACCAATATTCCTTAGGAGATTCTAGTAAATGAAGTTTAAATCGCGTCCCTAGCACAGACTTGCACTCTATGTCTTTTTCAAAAGACTTTCATATGCCCTCCTGACATACTATGCACTCAACTTCCTGAGATTCAAAATTTAACACAAGTTTGTTTCTATACACAGTCCTTGCACTCAATATGCACTCTCTACATATGAAAATTCCATGCTATATCTTCTAAGTTTTTAGTTGAAAAAGACTTCTTCATGCTGCTCCTTGCGCTTTTCATGCACCCCTTGCATAATGTTATAGAAGAGAAGCAATTGAAATCATTCAACTACTCATTCATTCACTATGAACATCATACATTCAAAAACACATAACAACACTATCAAATTGTAAACAATATCAACCCTATATATTTGGGTCAATTTCCTCTGTTCTATTCATTTCAAAGAAATAATAATTACAATGGCTCTCTCCTACATACACAAACTGAAAGTTTTTAAGGACCTACAGCCTTTTCGCTCTTCTTCCTCTTATCCAAATCCTATCGCACACTAATCAAGCAGTTACCATGTCAATTAAATGCAACCTAATGACTAATTAGGGAAATTATCCTACACCTGTAATACATTACAGTCATGTAAAGGATTTACAATTGTTTTGTCCTTTCAAATGGTGGCTTGACTTTATAGACAACTAAATTAGTTAACGAGAAAATAAAAAATATCTTCACACCTCTACCAAGCTGGTTAAAGGTCGGTTCGGATCCTTCGATGTGTTAAGGTTTCAATTCCAATTCCATGTCCACTTCCTTTTGATGTGATTGTGATGCTCCTGCATCATTGTTTAAGAAGTGATTCAATCCTATAATACAATTGATGAATTTTTGTTGAACATTGTGTTTTCTCTTCTGCTTGTGTGTAAATTTGAATTTCATTTTTGTTGTTGAGAGAGAGATTTGTTTGTTTTCTTGTGCCATGAGTATTGAAAGAGAATGCACATCAAAGGAACTAGTGTACCTCTCTTGTTGTTGTTGATAATATCATCTAAGTCACCTTTAATTTATTTGATTCTAGTGTGAAGAAAATAGACAACAACATCCACCATCAAGAGGAGGAGAATAACACTTCTCTCCTTTATTCTATGTGAAACACACATCCAAATTATTGTTTATATCTGTAGGAATGCGTAGTGTCCTCCTCCATCATTTAAATCGAGTTCCCCCTTTCCTATTCATTATTGGGCCACCTATCCAATTCGCCTCTTCTCTCTAAAACACATTCCTCTTCAACCATCCACCACACACTCCAGAAAAATTTTGTATTCCTTCTAAGGAGAAACCCTCATAGTAGATCAATTGGTATCTGAGAAATTATTGTCCTTGGGACACGAACTTCATCCACCAGATTCAAAAAAAAAATATGGGACTTCATTCTTTATCTCATGTTTTTTATTAGAGCGTTACTTTCACCCTTCTCAGGGTTACTCTCACACCCTCCTCATGTTCTATNTCCATCATAAGATTTTGTCCTCCTTCTGCTACCTCTGCTTCCACATTCTTCTGGGATTCAAAAATTTGGGCTTCTCCTACTCCTTATCTCTTCCTCTTGGGACATTCCCAAGACATGTGTCTTGTCTTTCCACATGCATAAAATTTAACTCCACCTCCTCTACTTCTTCCTCTTCCTCGAGAAAAAAAAATTCTCCCACCAAACGGTCATCTTTGTGAACTCCTCCCCTTTCAAAATGACCATATGATTTCTCATTATCATCCATATATTTCATTGCCTTATCATAGACAACACAGTTACCTCTATCTAAGCCTCTTCTTCTCTTCCGCTGACTCTACTTTCTAGCCAACTTTTCTTCTACCTTCAGTACAATTTGATAAGCATTTTTGACTATCCTCATAGTCATCATGCTGATTTCATAATGAATTTCATACCTCAAACCATTTATATACCTGGAAACATTTTCTTCATCCTTCTCTCTTTGTCCATTCCTAATATTCAACCCATAAAATTCTTGGGTATACTCTTTCACTGTCATACACCTCTCTCTCAAGTTCTGCAATTTCTTGAACAACTCTATCTAATAACACCTAGGTATGAATTTATCCTTCAGTTTGGATACCATCCTATCCCAATTATTTATCTTGTGTCTTCCTTTGCGCCTCCTTTCTGCCTTCAATTCATCCCACCACAATTTTACATGTCCCTTTAATCTCATGACACCATGTCTCAGATTCCTTCCTTCATCAACCTCTTCATAGTCAAAATGCTTATCCAAGGAACTTATCTAGTCCAACAAATATTTGGCATCCAAGATAACTTCATACATTGGGACATCCATATTTTTTCTAGCTCCCAACTTCACAACAACTTTCAATAAGCATTTTCAATCGCATATTCCCCTATAATTTATTCAAATTCTATTTATTTTCTTTATCCGTCACTGACATCTTCAGCAACATTTATTCTCCTTTGCATTTTTTCCATTTCTTCCAACCTTGCACAAAGTTCTCTCACTTCTCTTCCTACAACAATGTTTTCTATAGGTGGTCTTGTGCGTACCCTCGACAAAATCTCTTCAATTATTTCCAACACATTGAGCTCAAATTCAAATCCTTTTTAGGCTCTGATACCACTTGGTGCAGACTCCCCTCCTCTCTAAGTGTTGTGCGACCTCCTAGTCTTAGGATCTTCTCAAGACTGAACTGAAATAGTCTTTGATTCCCTATTGGAACCTCTAAGCTACAATCCACAGGCCTTTACAAAATTCCAACTATGTTCACAAGTGCTAAGCATAATTATTCTCCACGTGACCACGTGTTGTGACAACATGCCTATCTGAAAATTGACGTCACAATTTCATGTATCGACTATATGAGTCAACCGTCTCTCCATCCTTCAAACTCCTGAGTCCAAAAATTTCGACAAGGACCTAGCACATGCTATCTCCACCCTTATCCTTCACCCATATGACCCTTCACTATGAACTGGGGACAATCCTTCAGAGCGCATTGGGATTTCATGTATTGAGAACTCTCAATGCGATTCACCTCCATTATCTTGATCCTCTGATACTCAAAATTGCGAAAGTTTTGAACTCTTCTTGCATTGAATCGATGGTCCATAGCCTTCCACGTTTCAAAGGCTATGATTAAATCACGATTTCGCATTTTGGGAATTCTCACAACTCCCACCTTCAACTCTCCACTATGAGAAATCAGCGAAACATTGAGCTATTACCACGTGTCCCCTTTCAGTGAACGGTCATGATCATTTCAAGATTTCACGTTTTGGGGTTTCATGAATTTCAATTTACTTCTTCCAAATCCTTTAGTTTTGTGAAATTTTGATAAATCCTTGCAACTAACCAGTGCGCCACTTCTCGAAGATATAACAGATTGAAATATTTTGGCTCCTTCTGAATGAATCTTAACCATTGATCTTATCCACTCTGCAAAATTCTTTTTTGAAGGATTTCTCTCACTCAATTCTCCATACTTTTTCTTTCTTTGAAATTCAATTTTTTTGTGGTCCACCTTTGAACACTTCAATTTTTTAAAACTTATAAGTTTTTTCTAAGTGTTTACTCTCGAGACTTAGAACCAATATTCCTTAGGAGATTCTAGTAAATGAAGTTTAAATCGCGTCCCTAGCACAGACTTGCACTCTATGTCTTTTTCAAAAGACTTTCATATGCCCTCCTGACATACTATGCACTCAACTTCCTGAGATTCAAAATTTAACACAAGTTTGTTTCTATACACAGTCCTTGCACTCAATATGCACTCTCTACATATGAAAATTCCATGCTATATCTTCTAAGTTTTTAGTTGAAAAAGACTTCTTCATGCTGCTCCTTGCGCTTTTCATGCACCCCTTGCATAATGTTATAGAAGAGAAGCAATTGAAATCATTCAACTACTCATTCATTCACTATGAACATCATACATTCAAAAACACATAACAACACTATCAAATTGTAAACAATATCAACCCTATATATTTGGGTCAATTTCCTCTGTTCTATTCATTTCAAAGAAATAATAATTACAATGGCTCTCTCCTACATACACAAACTGAAAGTTTTTAAGGACCTACAGCCTTTTCGCTCTTCTTCCTCTTATCCAAATCCTATCGCACACTAATCAAGCAGTTACCATGTCAATTAAATGCAACCTAATGACTAATTAGGGAAATTATCCTACACCTGTAATACATTACAGTCATGTAAAGGATTTACAATTGTTTTGTCCTTTCAAATGGTGGCTTGACTTTATAGACAACTAAATTAGTTAACGAGAAAATAAAAAATATCTTCACACCTCTACCAAGCTGGTTAAAGGTCGGTTCGGATCCTTCGATGTGTTAAGGTTTCAATTCCAATTCCATGTCCACTTCCTTTTGATGTGATTGTGATGCTCCTGCATCATTGTTTAAGAAGTGATTCAATCCTATAATACAATTGATGAATTTTTGTTGAACATTGTGTTTTCTCTTCTGCTTGTGTGTAAATTTGAATTTCATTTTTGTTGTTGAGAGAGAGATTTGTTTGTTTTCTTGTGCCATGAGTATTGAAAGAGAATGCACATCAAAGGAAATAGTGTACCTCTCTTGTTGTTGTTGAGAATATCATCTAAGTCACCTTTAATTTATTTGATTCTAGTGTGAAGAAAATAGACAACAACATCCACCGTCAAGAGGAGGAGAAGAACACTGCTCTCCTTTATGCTATGTGAAACACACGTCCAAATTATTGTTTATATCTGTAGGAATGCGTAGTGTCCTCCTCCATCATTTAACTCGAGTTCCCCCTTTCCTCTTCATTATTGGGCCACCTATCCAATTCGCCTCTTCTCTCTAAAACACATTCCTCTTCAACCATCCACCACACACTCCAGAAAAATTTTGTATTCCTTCTAAGGAGACACCCTCATAGTAGATCAATTGGTATCTGAGAAATTATTGTCCTTGGGACAAGAACTTCATCCACCAGATTCAAAAAAAAAATACGGGACTTCATTCTTTATCTCATGTTTTTTATTAGAGCGTTACTTGCACCCTTCTCAGGGTTACTCTCACACCCTCCTCATGTTATATTTAGTACTGTCAAACATACCTCTTCAACAAGAAGCCTCCACTGAGGAATCCAATGCATCCACATCAAGTGTAGTGAAAGGCTTGGCGCTGACTCTCCAAGAATTGATTCGAATCAAATAAAAAAGACCTCTAACAACCATGTCGCTGGACACCCGCTTTCAATTAACCAAGTTCGTTGGCCAAAGGAATGGAGAGATGGCCGATTCCACGATCCATAGCCTCTCCACTTATTTGAAGGCCTTTCTTGAGATGGAAGAGGCCACCAAATTACAAATCACTAGTCTTCAACTTGAGAAAATCACCCATAATTGGTGGGACAAACACTTGGACATCGTGGAATTCGTCGTTAAGCTTGATACTCTATCATCCCCGAAAAATGACTGCATTACTTCATGGTATATGTTGTGTCAGGAATTGAGAGAATGATTCTACCCTCCAGGCTACCTTCAAAATTTACTCGCAAATTGGTTACAACTTTGTCATGCTTCAAATCAGTCAGTTCAAGGATACATCGATGTCTTCTGCAAGTTGCACATCTAACTACATGTCAGTGAACCAGATAAGGTATTAATAATTAATTTCAATTATAGTTTATTGTTATCTCTCCAACCAGAGGTAGATATTTTTGACAACTCTTCTATAGACAAGGCTTTCTTATGAGCCTTGGCCATAGAAATAAAGGTGGCTCCCTGCACTCGATATTTCCCAAATTGTACCTAGAATGAGGACCCACCTCCTTCTCATTCTGAACCTTATCATTCTTCCTCGTCGGTGACCAACAATGAAATTTGGTGTAATTGTTACAAGGCCAACTCCCTTAACTCTGTCGACTGTCGAGCCATTAAAAATGACCACCCCCATTAGAACTTGTTTGTAGAGGCCAAACCCACTGAGTTTCATGAGAAACCATAATTCATCTCTCTCACCAACTCCACTGCATCTGACCCATTCCTCATTTTGATGGCTATGCTAGAACCAAGTCGCCCTAACATTCCAATATTCACTCACAACTTCCAAATTAAAAATGAACTTGCCACTGTGATTTTGGACAATAGCAGTCAAACGACTATGATATTGCAAGACTTATTCCAACATATGAAACTCCCCAAAACCCCACACCCTGATCCATATCAACTTGGTCGGGTACATGAGGTAGGTACCCGCATTACTATTTCTTGGTGTTGCATCATCACTTTCACGATTGGTCCTTTTCGTGAAACTATGATATGTGACGTGTCACCATTATATTGTTTTAATCTCCTTCTCGGTCTTCCTTACCAATAAGAATGAAAAACGATGTATCATGCTAAGACTCATTAGTACCACCTTAAATAGTATCGAGGCACCTATGTACTCACTTAATTTTCTATCACGTCACCACCGCAACAAGCCGATACCACAATCACTCACCATGTTACCAATACCCACAATGTTTCTTTGTGTTTGACTCACCATGTTCATCCTGAGAACCTCACTAATCAAACACCTCCCACAGTACTCCCTCTCTGCCAAGAAATTACTAGTGTCTCTCAATATTCTTCAAGGATCCCACCCCCTTGAGCCCTTGCTCTATCCATCGATCTCATTCATGATGCATCATTACCCAACACTCCAACATATCGATCAGTTACCCAAGACACTATCGAACATCCTCTAGTTATTGCTTCCCATTCTCTCATACAAGCAACAATTAAAACCTACTATCCCTTACCCAAGATTGCCTCTTAGTTTTCTCTTGGAGCGTTGCATAAAAAAGAAGGTCACCTAGTGAATTACCAATCTGAGACCCTCTCGACAACCAAATTTTCTTCCGATCTCTATGCCAAATAATTCCACCTCTTGATGTCGGATTTGAAGAAGTGTCACCCTTACAATAGGTCCATTCTATCTTCCATAAAATTCTTACCTTTCAAGGTCAATCTTGGATTTCAATCTCAGGCACCCACATAGATGGCTCTCATTTTGACTATGTCGGGATCAACACATAAACATCGAAACACTGAGAACATCAGGGTTATGATAGTGGTGTTCATAATTTATCACATGAACACTTAGTAGTCACAACATCATTGCAAGTAACACCAGTTCATACCAAGCAACATCATGTTTCATAGATGGTCGAAAAACATTTCCAAACTCCAGAGACAGGACAATTGGATGACAATCAAGATAGTGAAGAAAATTTTCCCTAGATGGGTGGTGGAAGCAGGGATGCTTCCGAATTTAAACATGGAGGAATTGAACCAATAAGGAAGGACGTAAACCATCCTTAGGAAGAACACAACATAGTACAAGTCATTTTCAACAAGCAAGGAGAGAAGGAGAAGTAATGTTATTAGATTTTTCTTATCCTTGTTAGCATCAGCCAATCTTTTATTGTAATAAACCATTTTCCATTCTATAAATAACAACAATGTCTATTTTAGTGAATAGTTAGTTGTGTCAGTAAACGATGTGGGAAATTTCTTTTTCCAATCTGATTGCACAGATAAATGAAGAATAATAAAGAAACATTTATTGTTTATAGAATATCACCTTGCTTGTTTAAGAAGTGATTCAATCCTCTAATACAATTGATGAATTTTTTTCGAACATTGTGTGTTCTCTTCTGCTTGTGTGTAAATTTGAATTTCATTTTTTCTGTTGAGAGGGAGATTAATTGGTTTTCTTATGCCATAGGTATTGAAAGAGAATGCGCACCAAAGGAATTGGTGCAGCTCTCCTGTTGTTGTTGAGCATATGATCAAAGTCGAATTCCATTTATTTGTTTGTAGCATGAAGAAAATGGACAACAACATCCAACGTCAAGAGGAGGAGAAGAACAATGCTTTCCTTTATGCTATGTGCAACACATGTCTAGATTACTCTTTGTCTCTGTAGGAATGTGTAGTGTCCTCCTCTATCATTTAGTTTGAGTTCCCCCTTTCCTCTTAATTATTTCTCCACCCATCCAATTTTCCTCTTCTCTCTAAAACGCATTCATCTTCCACCATCCACCACACACTCCATAAAAATTGTGTATTCCTTCTAAGGAGATGCCCTCACATCATATCATATTTTCCCGAGTGAAAAATCCTTTGAAAAATGGTTCCCATTAATTGGGAATACCATTAATTACCACATTCATGATCATGGCTGCAAGTTGATAATGTATCAGTGTCATCCTCATGAGATAACTGATAACATTATCTTATATAAACATTTGAACTAATATAATTTTATTCCTCAAGACCATATTCCTATTCATGTTATTTCTCCAGAATAAAATTACCATTGAATCATACATCTCTTTGCTCATTTTCTTCTCATTTAGGTGAGGGATTATATGATCCTTCACTCAATATAGTATGACCCTTTTTTATTTGATTTACTTTTTTTTGTGATCATCTAAATATTCTAGATCTATTGGTGGAGTAATTGATTTATATAATAAATCCAAAAGGTCATACTCCTTCAATTCCAAAGTCACTCCTTCTTTCCAAGATAGGAAGTTGTATTCCCCATCCAATCAATGTTCAACTCTCAATGATAATGTTTCCATCCCTAAGACCTGGTAAAATGCCTTGTAAATAACCTGCTACTGAAAAAATTCCATTGTACTGATCAGTATGACCTATATGTCACTATCAACACTGAAAATCACGTATATATCCAATTCTTTGATGAAGGAATACCCTGACGAATGTTTACACTTGTTACTACAGTGTTTACGGGAAAACAAATTTTAAGGGAAATTGTCGAAATGCTCTTTTTATCAATCGAGGATTCATTACTTAGGGTATGGTATCTCCTACGAAGGCATCACTATGGATCCAACGAAGGTAAATGATATTACGTAATTTCTTGCACTGACAAATGTACCAGAAGTACATAGTTATGGGATTAGAAACATATTATCGATGATTCATTGAAGGCTTTTCGAAGATAGAAAAGTAAATCAAGGAATTGCAAAAGAAAAACAAAAAAATTGTTTGGACTGAGAAATGAACATAATCATTTAGAAGGATCAAGGAGTTGTTGAAGACAATGCTGATACTAAAAGTCCCTGACATGGATGAGGAATTCTTGGTATGCACAGACACATCCAAGGAAGGCTTAGGCAGAGTGTTGATGAAAGACGGTCGAGTGATCGCTTACATATCAAGGAAAATTAGAAAAAATGAGGAGAACTATGTGATGCATGATTTGGAGTTATTTTCCATTGTTTATGCCTTGCGAGTGTGGAGACAATACCTGATTGGAATTAAATTCAACCTAAAAATAGACCATTGTGGTTTGCAACACATTTTTACACAAAGTGACTTGAATGTGCGATTTTGAGATTACCTACATATAAGGAACAATGAACAGAGTGACAGATCTATTGAGTCAAAGACCATGCATATTTTTGGTGATACCTCTTCAGATGAATCTTTGAGAAAATATTCTAAGTATACAATGTGATGATGACATGTATAAAGAGGTTAAGGAAAATATCAGACAAGACACCAAGTTGTTACCAAAGTTTGAAGGATATGAATTTGTCAATGACATATTACTGAGGTATAATAACCACATTTACATACCACCTAATGACGAATTGAGAAGTTTGATCTTAAACGAAGCTCATACAACAATGTACATTGCTCATCTGGGAGTCATGAAGATGAGGGAAGACCCTAAGCCCTTATTCCTCTGGAAATGAATGAAGGCAGACATAGTTAACTACATGGAGATATTTCTAGGATGTTAGAAAGTGAAGGATGAACATACACATACGAAAAGATTAATACAACCAGACGCTATTCCGTAATTGAAATGGGAAGTCATTTCAATGGATTTAATTGTTGGGTTGTCACTGATGAGAAGGAGGCACAACTTGATTTTCGTGGTAGTTGACACTCTGAAGAAGAGTGCACATTTTATCCTTACGTGTATGATGTATAAGGCACCAGAAATAGATAATTTTTTTATCAGTGAGATTTTCATATTCAATGTCATTCCTAAAAGGATCATATCTGATTAAGGATCAATGTTTATAGGATTATTTTGGACTAGTTTCCAAGAGGCCTTGGGAACCAAACTTAACTTTAGTATAAATTATAACCCTAAGACAAATGGGAACATAGAAAGAATGAACCAAATTATGGAAGATGTGTTGTGTATGTATGTGATGGACCAACAAAGTGTTGGAAAGAGTCCTTTCCACTGGTAGATTTTGTGTACAAAAATGACTATCAAAGCACCATTAAGGTGGCACCATTTGAGTTATTTTACGAGCAACCGTGTCAGACGACTTTTAGTTGGGATCAAATTGAGGATAGGGTCCTAGTAGGATCAAAATCAATCCAAGAAATGGAAGAACAAATGAAAACGATAATATAAAGGATTAAATAAGCACAAGATCGATAGATGAGTTATTCCAATGTGTATCGCGTTGACCGTAATTATGAAGTTGGTGACCGCGTTTTCTTGTAGGTGAATCCGCACAAGAGATTGATTAAGTTTGGGAAGGGTGTTAAACTCTCTCCTAGGTTTGTGGTAGCTTTCAAAGTTGTGGAAAAGAAAGGGCTCATGTCCTATCGACTAGCCTTTCTTGATTATTTGAGGTGTATGCATGATGTTTTTCATGTATCTTTTTTGAGACATTATGTTATTGATCCTACACATGTGATTGACATGATTTCTTTGCAGCTATCGGATAAGGGTGCACTAATGATGAAGCCAATGCACATTTTGGACCATCACATTCGACAACTACATGGTCAAACATTTAATTAGGTCAAGGTCCAATGGGATAATTATAGTCCTCACTCGACTACCTTAGAGGACGCACATGATATGCGCCATCAGTTTTGATATTTATTTGATAGTTAAAAATATAGATCTTGTCATATGGTTTATGCACTACATTTATATATTGTACAACTTTGGGTTGAGTTTTAAAACAAGAGATTGTGTATGTAACATCCTAGTCTTGCGAGCACATGTTATTGACTTATTCTTTGAGGACACTTACATGCAAGTGATCCTGTTTTAGTATATGGTTGTTTGTTTCACTTATGGATTCTTATGGTGATGTTGATGGATTATTATGCTATGTTATTTGATATCTATGTATTGATAGATATTATTGGCAAGTTTCCCCTGACTGTGCAGGACACTTAATAGATTAAGGATGCCGATGACATCAATGGATGTCCTTGGACTCCAGATTGAGTTAGGGAGTGCATTGTATTTGTTTGAGTATTTCATTTATCCATATGTGAAATATAATATAGTATATTATGATGTTTTTTGTAGATCATCGACAATGTTTCATTGATGGATGCAGGATGACGATTTCTCACTGGTCTGACTGACATAAGCAGTAAAGGGGCCATGCACAAAAATTATATATTGAGGGAGAGGTGTGGAAACATCCCTGACACAACCTACTAGCACTCCCTCCATGTATTGAATTGTAGGTTAATGATTACCTAGTTTCAGAGATCCTCAATGTCTGAGACTAAGACAATAACTCATGAAGATTCTAAGGGGAATGCAATAATGTAGGGTCCTTATTCCTTATAATCCCTTAGTCTCTCACAATTTCTCCTGATTGGATTATTGGCTTTAAGGGTTGGACAACAACCAAAACCAGTCAAAGGTGAGTGACACTCTTGGAGCACATAGTCTATCTTGAAGGGCACGTCACATAATTAAAATTTGAATCAAAAGTGAGTGGAACCCTTGGAGCATGGAGTGAATCTTTAAGGGAATGTCACATGATAAAATTTGATCCAATCAACCTAGGTGGCCTAGAAAACCTAGATGGAATTTTTCAATCTTGTAAAATCTTTAAACATTGTTGGATTTAATTAATCAATTAAGGATTGGAATTATTAATTTTATAGCCCCAAATGAAAGTCTAATCCTACTTGAATTTAATCCTATGTATAAATCTTGGTGAGATTACTAAAACTAAATTACAAATTAGATAAAATAAAAAAAGGGTAAACCAATTTAAGAGATTAAGAGAGATGACATAAATCTAAAGAATTAATACAATACACATGTGTGTAGAAAATACCAAATTAGAATTTAAAATAAGAAAGGAATAAAGCATAAAATAATGTGTAAGAATAGAAGGGTACCTAGAGTCTACTTAACACTAGTCTAATTGGAGAACATTCCTATTTTAACTCAACTAAGTTTTAGAAAGGCATCAGTCATTAACTGGGAATAAAGGGAATAAAAGGACAACTAGGAGTGATTTTAGGAGTGCTTTTAGGATGGGTGAGGGAAATTGACTTTTAATAAAATAAATTGTGTATTTACTTGAGAAACTAAGGGAAAGGGCGACAAGTGTATGGGGGGAATAATTCCTGATTATTTATTTAAAAAAATGAATTAAATGTGGAAATGGCAAGGTGTCACTAAGGAAATTCTATAAAACACATGGCTAAGATGAGTAAGGGGGCACACAGGTTATGAGTAATGTTATGTTGCATAATTTTTGACTGGTTTTACTTTTGAGAGTTGGGATACCCATCTTGAGAGAGTGTGTGGTGGATCTACCTTCTAAGGCAAGTTGGGAGATATAGGATTTCTAGTTGTGTGTGTGCTTGGCCTCTTTAAGGATAAGGGGGAAAGGGGGAAGAAGAGTAACCCTAGTGTTGGTTGGGAGGTATCGATGAAGTTTTAATAGTTAGAAAGAAAGATATCGAAAGGAGTGCCACTGTAGAAGGATGTCTTTTGTTTCATAATTTTTCGTTGTCAGTTACGGTATTTTTGAGCTTATAAGTGTAATAGTAAAATTATAAATTGGATTTCAATAATTTTCTTTAGAACACTAGATTTATGGAAAAACATTATCTGATATGAATTTGGATGATTTTTCTCCAACTGCAGGACACCGCCATGTGCGTCGATTGCATGATCTAAATAATTTTCTTCAAAATTTGGTAACACTACCTTAGATAAGAAAGTTTATATCTTTTCATTATGTATCAAAATTGTTGAGTTAAATTTCTTCATGCTAAGTGATTTTTCTCAAAATTCTTCTTTGTTTTTATTTTTATCAAGATATCTCTGTGTTTTTATTGATGTGTAACTTGACAGAGTTGGGATTTCTTCTTATACCTATGCGTTTTTTAACAAATCACCCATCAATTTTTGTCCTTTAACTTATGTGTTTTGCAAGATATCTCTGTGTTTTTTGTTGATGTGTAACATTCCACATTTTGGGATTGCTCTTAATACCTCTGCATTTTTTACGAAATCACTGAGCAATTTCTCTCCTTTAACCTATGTGTTTTGTAATATATATCTGTGTTTTTTGTTTATGTGTAACTTTCCATAGTTTGGGATTATTCCTAATATCTATGTGTTTTGAGAAAATCACCCAACGATTTCTCTCCTTTAACATATGTGTTCTGCAAGATATCTTTTCGTCTTTGTTTATGTGTAACTTTCCAGAGTTGTGGATTATTCCTAATACCTCTGCATTTTGAGCATATCAACCAAAAACTTCTCTCCTTTAACCTAAGTGTTTTGCAAGATATCTATGCATTTTTTGTTGATGTGAAACTTTCCAAATTTGTGGACTTCTCCTAATACCTATGTGTTTTTTAGCAAATCACCCAACGATTTCTCACCATTGAGCCTCTGTGTTTTTCAATTTTTTATCTCTATGTTTTTGGATTACAATTTTTCCCCAACAAAGGTGTTATCTCGTAGCATTTTTCCCTTGATACATATTTTCATATTACAAATAACATTCACCCAACAAATGTGTTATTCCCTGTAGTATTCCTCTTTGATAGACTATCTATGTGCTGCCTTAGAGTTGCCTCTAATTTTACTTGAATGAGGATTGTGATTTTCATGGATGAATACCTCTTCGTTTTGACAAGATAAATGTGTTGCTACAACCACAATTTTGTTCCTAAAACAATCACCTTACCCTGCAATTTCAGACATAAACTATGCACACAAGTGGTTATAANATTGTGTTTTCTCTTCTGCTTGTGTGTAAATTTGAATTTCATTTTTGTTGTTGAGAGAGAGATTTGTTTGTTTTCTTGTGCCATGAGTATTGAAAGAGAATGCACATCAAAGGAAATAGTGTACCTCTCTTGTTGTTGTTGAGAATATCATCTAAGTCACCTTTAATTTATTTGATTCTAGTGTGAAGAAAATAGACAACAACATCCACCGTCAAGAGGAGGAGAAGAACACTGCTCTCCTTTATGCTATGTGAAACACACGTCCAAATTATTGTTTATATCTGTAGGAATGCGTAGTGTCCTCCTCCATCATTTAACTCGAGTTCCCCCTTTCCTCTTCATTATTGGGCCACCTATCCAATTCGCCTCTTCTCTCTAAAACACATTCCTCTTCAACCATCCACCACACACTCCAGAAAAATTTTGTATTCCTTCTAAGGAGACACCCTCATAGTAGATCAATTGGTATCTGAGAAATTATTGTCCTTGGGACAAGAACTTCATCCACCAGATTCAAAAAAAAAATACGGGACTTCATTCTTTATCTCATGTTTTTTATTAGAGCGTTACTTGCACCCTTCTCAGGGTTACTCTCACACCCTCCTCATGTTATATTTAGTACTGTCAAACATACCTCTTCAACAAGAAGCCTCCACTGAGGAATCCAATGCATCCACATCAAGTGTAGTGAAAGGCTTGGCGCTGACTCTCCAAGAATTGATTCGAATCAAATAAAAAAGACCTCTAACAACCATGTCGCTGGACACCCGCTTTCAATTAACCAAGTTCGTTGGCCAAAGGAATGGAGAGATGGCCGATTCCACGATCCATAGCCTCTCCACTTATTTGAAGGCCTTTCTTGAGATGGAAGAGGCCACCAAATTACAAATCACTAGTCTTCAACTTGAGAAAATCACCCATAATTGGTGGGACAAACACTTGGACATCGTGGAATTCGTCGTTAAGCTTGATACTCTATCATCCCCGAAAAATGACTGCATTACTTCATGGTATATGTTGTGTCAGGAATTGAGAGAATGATTCTACCCTCCAGGCTACCTTCAAAATTTACTCGCAAATTGGTTACAACTTTGTCATGCTTCAAATCAGTCAGTTCAAGGATACATCGATGTCTTCTGCAAGTTGCACATCTAACTACATGTCAGTGAACCAGATAAGGTATTAATAATTAATTTCAATTATAGTTTATTGTTATCTCTCCAACCAGAGGTAGATATTTTTGACAACTCTTCTATAGACAAGGCTTTCTTATGAGCCTTGGCCATAGAAATAAAGGTGGCTCCCTGCACTCGATATTTCCCAAATTGTACCTAGAATGAGGACCCACCTCCTTCTCATTCTGAACCTTATCATTCTTCCTCGTCGGTGACCAACAATGAAATTTGGTGTAATTGTTACAAGGCCAACTCCCTTAACTCTGTCGACTGTCGAGCCATTAAAAATGACCACCCCCATTAGAACTTGTTTGTAGAGGCCAAACCCACTGAGTTTCATGAGAAACCATAATTCATCTCTCTCACCAACTCCACTGCATCTGACCCATTCCTCATTTTGATGGCTATGCTAGAACCAAGTCGCCCTAACATTCCAATATTCACTCACAACTTCCAAATTAAAAATGAACTTGCCACTGTGATTTTGGACAATAGCAGTCAAACGACTATGATATTGCAAGACTTATTCCAACATATGAAACTCCCCAAAACCCCACACCCTGATCCATATCAACTTGGTCGGGTACATGAGGTAGGTACCCGCATTACTATTTCTTGGTGTTGCATCATCACTTTCACGATTGGTCCTTTTCGTGAAACTATGATATGTGACGTGTCACCATTATATTGTTTTAATCTCCTTCTCGGTCTTCCTTACCAATAAGAATGAAAAACGATGTATCATGCTAAGACTCATTAGTACCACCTTAAATAGTATCGAGGCACCTATGTACTCACTTAATTTTCTATCACGTCACCACCGCAACAAGCCGATACCACAATCACTCACCATGTTACCAATACCCACAATGTTTCTTTGTGTTTGACTCACCATGTTCATCCTGAGAACCTCACTAATCAAACACCTCCCACAGTACTCCCTCTCTGCCAAGAAATTACTAGTGTCTCTCAATATTCTTCAAGGATCCCACCCCCTTGAGCCCTTGCTCTATCCATCGATCTCATTCATGATGCATCATTACCCAACACTCCAACATATCGATCAGTTACCCAAGACACTATCGAACATCCTCTAGTTATTGCTTCCCATTCTCTCATACAAGCAACAATTAAAACCTACTATCCCTTACCCAAGATTGCCTCTTAGTTTTCTCTTGGAGCGTTGCATAAAAAAGAAGGTCACCTAGTGAATTACCAATCTGAGACCCTCTCGACAACCAAATTTTCTTCCGATCTCTATGCCAAATAATTCCACCTCTTGATGTCGGATTTGAAGAAGTGTCACCCTTACAATAGGTCCATTCTATCTTCCATAAAATTCTTACCTTTCAAGGTCAATCTTGGATTTCAATCTCAGGCACCCACATAGATGGCTCTCATTTTGACTATGTCGGGATCAACACATAAACATCGAAACACTGAGAACATCAGGGTTATGATAGTGGTGTTCATAATTTATCACATGAACACTTAGTAGTCACAACATCATTGCAAGTAACACCAGTTCATACCAAGCAACATCATGTTTCATAGATGGTCGAAAAACATTTCCAAACTCCAGAGACAGGACAATTGGATGACAATCAAGATAGTGAAGAAAATTTTCCCTAGATGGGTGGTGGAAGCAGGGATGCTTCCGAATTTAAACATGGAGGAATTGAACCAATAAGGAAGGACGTAAACCATCCTTAGGAAGAACACAACATAGTACAAGTCATTTTCAACAAGCAAGGAGAGAAGGAGAAGTAATGTTATTAGATTTTTCTTATCCTTGTTAGCATCAGCCAATCTTTTATTGTAATAAACCATTTTCCATTCTATAAATAACAACAATGTCTATTTTAGTGAATAGTTAGTTGTGTCAGTAAACGATGTGGGAAATTTCTTTTTCCAATCTGATTGCACAGATAAATGAAGAATAATAAAGAAACATTTATTGTTTATAGAATATCACCTTGCTTGTTTAAGAAGTGATTCAATCCTCTAATACAATTGATGAATTTTTTTCGAACATTGTGTGTTCTCTTCTGCTTGTGTGTAAATTTGAATTTCATTTTTTCTGTTGAGAGGGAGATTAATTGGTTTTCTTATGCCATAGGTATTGAAAGAGAATGCGCACCAAAGGAATTGGTGCAGCTCTCCTGTTGTTGTTGAGCATATGATCAAAGTCGAATTCCATTTATTTGTTTGTAGCATGAAGAAAATGGACAACAACATCCAACGTCAAGAGGAGGAGAAGAACAATGCTTTCCTTTATGCTATGTGCAACACATGTCTAGATTACTCTTTGTCTCTGTAGGAATTTGTAGTGTCCTCCTCTATCATTTAGTTTGAGTTCCCCCTTTCCTTTTAATTATTTCTCCACCCATCCAATTTTCCTCTTCTCTCTAAAATGCATTCATCTTCCACCATCCACCACACACTCCATAAAAATTGTGTATTCCTTCTAAGGAGATGCCCTCACATCATAGCATATTTTCCCGAGTGAAAAATCCTTTGAAAAATGGTTCCCATGAATTGGGAATACCATTAATTACCACATTCATGAGGTTTGCATCCTTAGCTTTATCTCTCATGGCTGGAAGTTGATAGTGTATCAGTTTCATCCTCATGAGATAACTGATAACATTATCTTATATAAACATTTGAACTGATCTAATTTTATTCCTCAAGACCATATTCCTTTTCATGTTATTGCTCCAGAATAAAATTACCATTGAATCATACATCTCTTTGCTCATTTTCTTCTCATTTAGGTGAGGGATTATATGATCCTTCACTCAATATAGTATGACCGTTTTTTATTTGATCTACTTTTTTTTGTGATCATCTAAATCTTCTAGATCTATTGGTGGAGTAATTGATTTATATAATAAATCCAAAAGGTCATACTCCTTCAATGCCAAAGTCACTCCTTCTTTCCAAGATAGGAAGTTGTATTCCCCATCCAATCAATGTTCAATTCTCAATGATAATGTTGCCATCCCTAAGACCTGGTAAAATGCCTTGCAAATAACCTGCTACTGAAAAAATTCCATTGTACTGATCAGTATGACCTATATGTCACTATCAACACTGAAAATCACGTATATATCCAATTCTTGGATGAAGGAATAGCCTGACAAATGTTTACACTTGGTACTACAGTCTTTACGGGAAAACAAATTTTAAGGGAAATTGTCGAAATGCTCTTTTTATCAATCGAGGATTCATTACTTAGGGTATGGTATCTCCTACGAAGGCATCACTATGGATCCAACGAAGGTAAATGATATTACGTAATTTCTTGCACTGACAAATGTACCAGAAGTACATAGTTATGGGATTAGAAACATATTATCGATGATTCATTGAAGGCTTTTCGAAGATAGAAAAGTAAATCAAGGAATTGCAAAAGAAAAACAAAAAAATTGTTTGGACTGAGAAATGAACATAATCATTTAGAAGGATCAAGGAGTTGTTGAAGACAATGCTGATACTAAAAGTCCCTGACATGGATGAGGAATTCTTGGTATGCACAGACACATCCAAGGAAGGCTTAGGCAGAGTGTTGATGAAAGACGGTCGAGTGATCGCTTACATATCAAGGAAAATTAGAAAAAATGAGGAGAACTATGTGATGCATGATTTGGAGTTATTTTCCATTGTTTATGCCTTGCGAGTGTGGAGACAATACCTGATTGGAATTAAATTCAACCTAAAAATAGACCATTGTGGTTTGCAACACATTTTTACACAAAGTGACTTGAATGTGCGATTTTGAGATTACCTACATATAAGGAACAATGAACAGAGTGACAGATCTATTGAGTCAAAGACCATGCATATTTTTGGTGATACCTCTTCAGATGAATCTTTGAGAAAATATTCTAAGTATACAATGTGATGATGACATGTATAAAGAGGTTAAGGAAAATATCAGACAAGACACCAAGTTGTTACCAAAGTTTGAAGGATATGAATTTGTCAATGACATATTACTGAGGTATAATAACCACATTTACATACCACCTAATGACGAATTGAGAAGTTTGATCTTAAACGAAGCTCATACAACAATGTACATTGCTCATCTGGGAGTCATGAAGATGAGGGAAGACCCTAAGCCCTTATTCCTCTGGAAATGAATGAAGGCAGACATAGTTAACTACATGGAGATATTTCTAGGATGTTAGAAAGTGAAGGATGAACATACACATACGAAAAGATTAATACAACCAGACGCTATTCCGTAATTGAAATGGGAAGTCATTTCAATGGATTTAATTGTTGGGTTGTCACTGATGAGAAGGAGGCACAACTTGATTTTCGTGGTAGTTGACACTCTGAAGAAGAGTGCACATTTTATCCTTACGTGTATGATGTATAAGGCACCAGAAATAGATAATTTTTTTATCAGTGAGATTTTCATATTCAATGTCATTCCTAAAAGGATCATATCTGATTAAGGATCAATGTTTATAGGATTATTTTGGACTAGTTTCCAAGAGGCCTTGGGAACCAAACTTAACTTTAGTATAAATTATAACCCTAAGACAAATGGGAACATAGAAAGAATGAACCAAATTATGGAAGATGTGTTGTGTATGTATGTGATGGACCAACAAAGTGTTGGAAAGAGTCCTTTCCACTGGTAGATTTTGTGTACAAAAATGACTATCAAAGCACCATTAAGGTGGCACCATTTGAGTTATTTTACGAGCAACCGTGTCAGACGACTTTTAGTTGGGATCAAATTGAGGATAGGGTCCTAGTAGGATCAAAATCAATCCAAGAAATGGAAGAACAAATGAAAACGATAATATAAAGGATTAAATAAGCACAAGATCGATAGATGAGTTATTCCAATGTGTATCGCGTTGACCGTAATTATGAAGTTGGTGACCGCGTTTTCTTGTAGGTGAATCCGCACAAGAGATTGATTAAGTTTGGGAAGGGTGTTAAACTCTCTCCTAGGTTTGTGGTAGCTTTCAAAGTTGTGGAAAAGAAAGGGCTCATGTCCTATCGACTAGCCTTTCTTGATTATTTGAGGTGTATGCATGATGTTTTTCATGTATCTTTTTTGAGACATTATGTTATTGATCCTACACATGTGATTGACATGATTTCTTTGCAGCTATCGGATAAGGGTGCACTAATGATGAAGCCAATGCACATTTTGGACCATCACATTCGACAACTACATGGTCAAACATTTAATTAGGTCAAGGTCCAATGGGATAATTATAGTCCTCACTCGACTACCTTAGAGGACGCACATGATATGCGCCATCAGTTTTGATATTTATTTGATAGTTAAAAATATAGATCTTGTCATATGGTTTATGCACTACATTTATATATTGTACAACTTTGGGTTGAGTTTTAAAACAAGAGATTGTGTATGTAACATCCTAGTCTTGCGAGCACATGTTATTGACTTATTCTTTGAGGACACTTACATGCAAGTGATCCTGTTTTAGTATATGGTTGTTTGTTTCACTTATGGATTCTTATGGTGATGTTGATGGATTATTATGCTATGTTATTTGATATCTATGTATTGATAGATATTATTGGCAAGTTTCCCCTGACTGTGCAGGACACTTAATAGATTAAGGATGCCGATGACATCAATGGATGTCCTTGGACTCCAGATTGAGTTAGGGAGTGCATTGTATTTGTTTGAGTATTTCATTTATCCATATGTGAAATATAATATAGTATATTATGATGTTTTTTGTAGATCATCGACAATGTTTCATTGATGGATGCAGGATGACGATTTCTCACTGGTCTGACTGACATAAGCAGTAAAGGGGCCATGCACAAAAATTATATATTGAGGGAGAGGTGTGGAAACATCCCTGACACAACCTACTAGCACTCCCTCCATGTATTGAATTGTAGGTTAATGATTACCTAGTTTCAGAGATCCTCAATGTCTGAGACTAAGACAATAACTCATGAAGATTCTAAGGGGAATGCAATAATGTAGGGTCCTTATTCCTTATAATCCCTTAGTCTCTCACAATTTCTCCTGATTGGATTATTGGCTTTAAGGGTTGGACAACAACCAAAACCAGTCAAAGGTGAGTGACACTCTTGGAGCACATAGTCTATCTTGAAGGGCACGTCACATAATTAAAATTTGAATCAAAAGTGAGTGGAACCCTTGGAGCATGGAGTGAATCTTTAAGGGAATGTCACATGATAAAATTTGATCCAATCAACCTAGGTGGCCTAGAAAACCTAGATGGAATTTTTCAATCTTGTAAAATCTTTAAACATTGTTGGATTTAATTAATCAATTAAGGATTGGAATTATTAATTTTATAGCCCCAAATGAAAGTCTAATCCTACTTGAATTTAATCCTATGTATAAATCTTGGTGAGATTACTAAAACTAAATTACAAATTAGATAAAATAAAAAAAGGGTAAACCAATTTAAGAGATTAAGAGAGATGACATAAATCTAAAGAATTAATACAATACACATGTGTGTAGAAAATACCAAATTAGAATTTAAAATAAGAAAGGAATAAAGCATAAAATAATGTGTAAGAATAGAAGGGTACCTAGAGTCTACTTAACACTAGTCTAATTGGAGAACATTCCTATTTTAACTCAACTAAGTTTTAGAAAGGCATCAGTCATTAACTGGGAATAAAGGGAATAAAAGGACAACTAGGAGTGATTTTAGGAGTGCTTTTAGGATGGGTGAGGGAAATTGACTTTTAATAAAATAAATTGTGTATTTACTTGAGAAACTAAGGGAAAGGGCGACAAGTGTATGGGGGGAATAATTCCTGATTATTTATTTAAAAAAATGAATTAAATGTGGAAATGGCAAGGTGTCACTAAGGAAATTCTATAAAACACATGGCTAAGATGAGTAAGGGGGCACACAGGTTATGAGTAATGTTATGTTGCATAATTTTTGACTGGTTTTACTTTTGAGAGTTGGGATACCCATCTTGAGAGAGTGTGTGGTGGATCTACCTTCTAAGGCAAGTTGGGAGATATAGGATTTCTAGTTGTGTGTGTGCTTGGCCTCTTTAAGGATAAGGGGGAAAGGGGGAAGAAGAGTAACCCTAGTGTTGGTTGGGAGGTATCGATGAAGTTTTAATAGTTAGAAAGAAAGATATCGAAAGGAGTGCCACTGTAGAAGGATGTCTTTTGTTTCATAATTTTTCGTTGTCAGTTACGGTATTTTTGAGCTTATAAGTGTAATAGTAAAATTATAAATTGGATTTCAATAATTTTCTTTAGAACACTAGATTTATGGAAAAACATTATCTGATATGAATTTGGATGATTTTTCTCCAACTGCAGGACACCGCCATGTGCGTCGATTGCATGATCTAAATAATTTTCTTCAAAATTTGGTAACACTACCTTAGATAAGAAAGTTTATATCTTTTCATTATGTATCAAAATTGTTGAGTTAAATTTCTTCATGCTAAGTGATTTTTCTCAAAATTCTTCTTTGTTTTTATTTTTATCAAGATATCTCTGTGTTTTTATTGATGTGTAACTTGACAGAGTTGGGATTTCTTCTTATACCTATGCGTTTTTTAACAAATCACCCATCAATTTTTGTCCTTTAACTTATGTGTTTTGCAAGATATCTCTGTGTTTTTTGTTGATGTGTAACATTCCACATTTTGGGATTGCTCTTAATACCTCTGCATTTTTTACGAAATCACTGAGCAATTTCTCTCCTTTAACCTATGTGTTTTGTAATATATATCTGTGTTTTTTGTTTATGTGTAACTTTCCATAGTTTGGGATTATTCCTAATATCTATGTGTTTTGAGAAAATCACCCAACGATTTCTCTCCTTTAACATATGTGTTCTGCAAGATATCTTTTCGTCTTTGTTTATGTGTAACTTTCCAGAGTTGTGGATTATTCCTAATACCTCTGCATTTTGAGCATATCAACCAAAAACTTCTCTCCTTTAACCTAAGTGTTTTGCAAGATATCTATGCATTTTTTGTTGATGTGAAACTTTCCAAATTTGTGGACTTCTCCTAATACCTATGTGTTTTTTAGCAAATCACCCAACGATTTCTCACCATTGAGCCTCTGTGTTTTTCAATTTTTTATCTCTATGTTTTTGGATTACAATTTTTCCCCAACAAAGGTGTTATCTCGTAGCATTTTTCCCTTGATACATATTTTCATATTACAAATAACATTCACCCAACAAATGTGTTATTCCCTGTAGTATTCCTCTTTGATAGACTATCTATGTGCTGCCTTAGAGTTGCCTCTAATTTTACTTGAATGAGGATTGTGATTTTCATGGATGAATACCTCTTCGTTTTGACAAGATAAATGTGTTGCTACAACCACAATTTTGTTCCTAAAACAATCACCTTACCCTGCAATTTCAGACATAAACTATGCACACAAGTGGTTATAACAGTATTAAAACCTAACAAGTAACGTGGGAAAACAATGTTATGTTCGAACCCATCTCCATACTTCCTCGAGATATTTTCAAAATTAAGACTGGTGATATTTTGAAAACTAAGTCCGGTATGCTTTTATACTAATACTGGTATGTCTCACTTTCCTGGTCGATAATGCATTTACTTACACCACACTTTCAAGCTAAGACAACCTTAAATTTATCATGTGTTTTAAGTTTATCAATAATTTGTGATGTGCTGAAATTTATCATTTGAAACGAAGCATTTATAATACGATAAGTTTTCAAATCTCTCATTTTATATGACATATAAATAGCTTTTATTATTTGGTGTATTTATATTCTAATATATATAGTTTTTATCAATGTATTATTTTTATTCACACACATACACATATATATAAGAATGATAAATTAAGTGAAATAACAACACATAATTTTGAGATATATTAACTATATAAGTCACCCCAAGTTAGGAAGAAACAAGGTATTATAATTTAAACCGAAAAGGTAATATAAGTTGTATAATTAGATATTTCGGTAAGGTGCATGAGGTCTCACCTATCGTTTAAACGAAGATTGCATCCTTCTAAAAATAAACTCCTTGAAAATTTAGTCAGGAGTGAGTGCTTGCATTTTATGGCCTTAAAAACCCTTCCTCTTAAATTAATGATAGGATTATAAGATAGTATTCGGTCACTTAAATGTGCAATATTAATGTTAGATGGTTTTTCTTCATTAACATTTTAACCCTCAAACCTAAGCTCCCTTCTCATAGCATTCTCTCCTCTTTATTTGTAAGGCTTGTGTCATCCCCGTAATTTATTGTTGGGGACGTACTCTTAATTTATTTTGTGCCTTGAATTAACTTCATAGTTATATTGTGTCATGAATCAAATATTGATATATGATTGGTTATGGCTTTTTTTACCGTGCATCTTGAAATAAAGTTAATGTCTTCTCATGTGCCTTCAACTTAATGTGATTGGATTTCTTGCGCAATAAATAAAATTAATGATTACATTTAAATCTTTAATTATGTTCACCTGTGATTGTCTATAAATTAGTTTAATATTGAGCATCTATATAAGGTTTATTTAGGATTGTTTTAGTAATTAATCTACTCTTGTGCCGCTAAAAATGTTAATGAATAAATGTTTGAGCGATTCATTTTCCTTGCACCATGGATTAGGTTGATGATTAAGTAATTAGATAGTTATGTGCTATGGAATAATGATGATGCATAAATGAACACATTTTTATATTACTCGTGCGCATTTTAATAATGTTAATGTATTATTTCCTATGTGATTAGATTAATTATGCACATAGAATGGTGTTGATTTATGTTGAATTCGGTATTTAGATTACACATGCACATGGAAAATAATGTTGATTGATGGTTGAATTTAGTAATTGATTAATCACGTGCCTTGAAATAAAATAGATGTTTTATTTGTGCCATGAAAATAAAATAAGGTTGATTACACTCGCACCTTAATTTATGTTGGGATATGATTGATTTAGTAATTAAATTCTCTTGTTCCATGAACAATAATGATGTTGATTGATTGAGCTAGTTGGTTTTCAGATTGATTTTGTTAGTGGGATGTAGACACCTCCTTGCTCCTCAGAACAATTGCCATCCCTGAGACCTTAAATGGTCAAAATCAATCAGATGAATCTTGGGCTTGAGTGTTTCTTATGTGTCCTGGAGGTCCTAACCTTGTAGGGTAGGTTGGGAGGGTAGTCATTTTAATTTTAGTATCTGGTTGATATTTGTTTATAATTTTCTTTAGTTGATTGTGATGTGTTAAACTGTCATTTTTTATGCTTATGTGTTGTTATCCTTTATGTTGATGCATCGGTTGCATCGTTATTGGTTTCAATGATGAGTTGCTGAAAATACTTTTAATTATGATGTCATTGATTATGCACTGCTATGAATTATGTGTGGATGTTAATTTCCTAATGATTTAAAGAAAAAAAAATATTTACCTTTTATGCTTTTCTTTTTGTGTCTTAACAGAGGGGGAATTACATAAATAAATAAATACACTTTTCGCAAGGAAGCATGCCATACATTGAACCTTGGAGAGTAGGAGACTTGGAAATTTAGTTATGAGCCTACATTTCTTTATGTGGTAGAGAACCAAGAGAAATATTGAAATGCTCCGATCAAGATTGATCCTAGCATTTATCATGCATGTAATACCCCAAGGATGAGCCCCAATTATGACTATGAATTGTAAACATATTTTATAAGCTAGTGAGCCGAGTGTTGATAAGCTGGTGGGATTATGTGTTTATTGGGCCAGAGAGCCTAAGTGTTAATGGCCAGGAGCTTGATTTTTGTATATGTATGTGTGTAGATCATTCATAAAATATAACAACATCTCTATGTGTAGACTGACCACAAAGAAAGAGTGATGGGGAACTAATCTTCCACAAGGTTGGAAGGGAGAGGAGGCTAAGTGTTGGGCCTAGAGGCTAAGCTAGGGAGGGGCTTATCTCTAAAGGGGATAATAATTGATTATTATTTCCTAAAAGGATAAAGTGGAAAATTGTTGAGTGTTGTCCCACATTCCTAGGAAGGGAACATATGTTAAGTGGAGAGCATGCAACTCCAGGGAGATAGGTATCGACCTAGGATCATGCAGGTAAAACCCAAGAGTCAATCCATGGAGAGGTTTTGACTTCCATTCTGTCATCCTGTTGTCTAGCCTGTGTTGCATCTGCAAATGCATACTTGTGCACCCAATTCTACCATACTCCGTCAGAGTTCACGGGAATCCTTCCTAGAAACAATTTTGTTCTGCATTTTCCTTTGCACAACCAAGCACCTCTGAAAATCAGTTCTGTGAATATGACCCATGTTTGTTGTGAATCTTGAGAATCCCAAAATTGTATAGGTTGTGTGCGTTATAATTGTGGGTTGTGGTGGTCACATAGTCCCTTGGTTGAGTGTGATTTTTACTTTCGTTTGTTCCTTGTTGAGCGATTTGTATTCCTTCTTGTGCTGGAATGGAGTTGAAAAAAAAGGTTGCTAGGCCTATATACAACACTCTCTCTAGGTGAGGAGGTGGTTGGGGTTGAAGAAGTAGGTTGTTAGGCCTGTGGGAAACTCTATCTAGGTGAGAGAGTGTGCTAAGGAAGTGATATTTCCTAGATGGGGTCCTGTAGCTACTACAAATCTCTGTGAGTTCCAGTCCGACCTGTTGTTGAAGCCTATGGCAAGGGAGGTTTAACAGTCAAAGGATTGTCCTAGTGACAGTGAAGGTCTATACTCCTGGGGTGGGAGAAGCATGTGGCTTATAAGAGTATATGAGTAGTGGACATAAGTGGCTCATGGGAGAGAGTCCTTCCTCATAAAATGCATGTCTTTCTGTTGACCTTGCCTAGCCTAGGATTCACTTGCCCGATGGAGCTTAGTCCCAGCTCAGGGGTGACTTGCTGCTAAGAGTGATGTGCAACATGGTATAAGGTTGGGAGGTTCATGGAAGGTCTGTACGTATTTGGTGGAGTTATTCCAGTTGAAAAGATAAGTATAATTCATGAGCTTAATTTTATGTTATACACATTGGTGATGTTTGTATCTTTTCATGTATTATGTTGTTTGTATGAATTATTGTTAATTATATTCCAATATGTATGGTACCAACAACTCTGTGTTATGTGTTTTAAATGTATCAAAATGCATGTTACATATATATAAGTGTGAATGTTTTGTAGTTGAAAAGGTTATCTTGGTAGTGTTTCCCGGCCTGGTGATGAATGGGGTCATTACAAATTGGTATCAGAGCCCAAGGTTTCAATAATGATCCTGGATGGGTTGGATAAGTGGTCATTGGACCTGAGATTTCAAGAGAAAATTATGTTTGTATGACTAATTTCGGACCTAAGAACCTACTGGAGTGCCAAGATGATACTTTGGCTATGTTAAGAGGCTCAAAAGGAGTAGCAGTAGCATAAAACCATGATAGAAATGGTATGGGGACGCAGGGGGATGTGGGCCATAGAATCCGTCGAAAGGAAGGGAAACCCTTTTTTTGATCGTTAGATCTTGTGAAGTCGCATGAGGCTTAGTTGCGAGAACCCTTCGAAATTCATGAAATAGGAATATTGGAGTGAAGAAAGGTGAACACCTCTGAAGCAAGAATTCACAAAGTGGATCTTGATCATTGGCTGTGGAAGAGATGAATATCGTTGATGATCCAAGGAGAGTTTGGCTATAAGGAGAAGTAGGGTGTGTTGATGGAAAAATGTTTGACACCCAAAACTCTGAAGTCCCGATGGATATCTACACCATAGATCTAGAGAAAAGAACTTGACCATTGGATCAATCAGAAGAGTTGATTGTAATTTTGGGAGTTTAGCTATAGGGAGGAATGGGATGTGTTGATGAACAAACTCCCAAAGTCTGAAGTTTCATAGTGAAAGGGTCGATGTGGTGGGGTTATATGATGTCTCTTGGGGTGACATGGAATCTCCTAGACGTACCCCATGACATCGCCTTGGTTGGTGACAACTATGCTACATAAGGCTAGATGATAGAGGAGTCGAAAGTTTGAAAGTTGTGAGATTAGAAGGAAGCAGCTGTGAAGGATTTCGAAATACGAAGTCTCGAAGTCCCAAAGCTCTAAAGTCCCAAAGTATTGAAGCCATGAATTCTTGAAGTCCTGAAGATCTAAATTCTTGAAGCCTCAACGAAAAAATCTCCACCATGAATGTCAGCCATTAGATGCCTAGTAGACGTGGACCGTTCATCCACCCTACTTCACGAGTTCGCTAATTTGGAACCCGAAGTCCTTATTAAGAGATTACTAATATAACATTTGGTCACACCCATGGTTGTAGGGGTTGGGACTAAGAGAACATGGCTAAGGCCTGACATGATTACAGAGTCGAGCAGAGCTCAAAAAATTCACAAAAACTGAACGT
>JZKD02S1868602.1:0-30090 GCA_000966675.3 Picea glauca
ACCAAAAAATGTCTTATAAAATGAATAGGTCAATATTACAGGAAACATTACTAGTTACAGGGTTGTAGAAAAGTTGTACATTTTTCTATTAATTTGTTTCTGCAATTGGAAATTAAAACCCTTTGCTATGCAAAAAGACCAAAAATTGTTTTGTGGGAAAAAGAGGGAAAATTTTTCGTTTGTGTAAACTTTTCCTTGTTGCAAAATGTAGGCTAGGCTACACTAAAATGCACTTAATGGTCTCAAAACTATTTCAATTTCAGCAGTTCAATTTGTAAATGATTTATTAAGTAATTTTACATAAACCTATATATCAGTTTTGCATTTGCAATCATAAAATACTCTACTATGTAAAAATAGGCAAGAGTTGCCTAGTAAAACCCTATAAATGCACAACCTTCTTGTAAAAAGTAACCCAAGGTTGTATTATATCTTAAATTTGAATTTTGCAAGTTGTTGGGTGTGTGGTTTACCATATTAGACCTACTCATTTTGTTAATTTTGCAATTGCATGTTTAAAAAGGGTTGTTATGCAAAAGAGGAAAAGTTTTCCTTGTAATTTGGAAGGTTGAAGCTGTACTAAGTGACCAAATTAAAATGTACGCTCAAGAATACTTATAGCTCCAAAAAATGTTTTATAAGTTGTAATATGGATTGAGATATATTGAAAATTTACCCATGTCATTTAAAGTGAAATTGAAGAATCAACAAGGTTTCTTTATGCACCTAGATTTGAGATTTCATATAAATTTGAAGACAAAAATTGTCTAAGAGTAAAATGCATGTTGTAGTCTCAATTTTGACCCAAACTGAGTGGTAGAACTTGCAGAAGGTGTAATTTGTGATTTCAAGCTTGCCTATAACCTTATATTGGCATTTTCAGACAGAAACCTATATGATGTGCATAAAGGCTAAAAATTTCCTTATAAAACCAAATGGCCAAATTGTTAAAGTTGGCTATATCAAATTGAATCACCAAAGTTGGGTGAGCCTCCATAATTTAATATTTAAGTTGTAAAACGATGATTAAAATATTGTTAACATGTTTGTACAATTAGGAGTGCGTATACACTCCACCAAGGATGATTTCTATGCACAAATATTCATGACCATTTGGTGAATCAGAGGATGGTAGGTTATGAGACAAATCAAGGTCAATGACTTCTAACCAACCAATGATGCGTAGAAATTGGCATAACACTTAACAACACATAATTAACCCATATAAGAAAATATTTTAAAGAGAATAAATAACAAAACATATAGAATTTGTTCACCTCCAAATTGATTGATTCAATTTGAAGAGTATGTAATTTATATTTGTATATCTTGCATATATACCTTTGTTTGTTCATTTAGAGAAATAAAACCCTTTGTTGTGCACAAAGACCAAAAATGGTATTATAGAATGAAGAGGTCAATATTACAGGAAATATAATAGTTACAAGGTTGTAGAAAAGTTGTACATATGTCTATTCCTTTGTTTGTGCAATTGGAAACGCAAAACCCTTTGTTGTGCAAAAATATCAAAATTTGTCTTGTAGGACAAAGAGGGAAAATTTTGTGTTTTGTAAATTTTTCCTTGGTGCAAAACACACGATAGTCTACACTAAAGTGCACTCCTAGGTCTCAAAATGCATTCAATTTGAGTGGTTCAAATTGTAAATGATTTGTTAAGTCATTTTACATAAGAATATATACTCAGTTTTGTATTTGCTGTCATAAACGACTCCTTTGTGAAAAAATAGACAATAGATGCCTAGTAAAACCCTAGAAATGCACATCTTTGTAAAAAGTAAGCCAGGGATGTATTTTACCTCAAATTTGAGTTGTGCAAGCTTTTGGGGGTGTGGTTTATCATATTAGACTAGTTCATGTTGTTAATTTTTCAACTTCAAGTTTAAAACAGGTGGTTGTGCAAAAGAGACAAATATTTCCTTGTAATCTGGAAGGTCGAAATTGTATTAAGTGACCAAATTAAAATGCATTCCCAAGCTTGCCTATAGCTCTAAAAATTGTTTTATAAGTTTTAATATGGATTTAGATATATGTTAAATTTACCTATGTCATTTAAAGTGAAATGTAAGAACATAAGAGGTTGTTTTCATGTACCTAGATTTGGGATTTCATGTAAATTTGAAGGCAAAACTACCTTAGAGTAAAATGCATTCCCTAGTCTCAATTTTGACTGAAATTGAGTGGTTGAACTTGCAGAAGGTGTAATTTGTGATTTCACACATGTGTATAACTTGATATTATAATCTTTATAAAAATCCTACCTTATGTGCATAAATGCAAAAAATTGTTTTCTCTTTTTCTATAATGAAAAATTGTTTATTCTTATTACAAATTCTTATTTCTAAACATAATTTAAAATTCATTACAATAATTGAGCATAGTATAAAATATATATGAGTGGAAATATTTAATTCCACATTGGATTAAGTACATTGAAACAAATAAATTATAATCAAAATCTCTTGCTAACATGTCTTTCAGATGAATATTTCTTGTAAATCTCCCTTAGATAAAGATAACACACATTGGTGAAATAAGAGTTTATTTATTAAAGTAAATGTTGGAGCATGAAATTGTGGGGTAAGGTTCGAGATACAATGCAACAAAGGAGGCATAATTGACCAAGGAAGCAACTCGTTCCATGAAATGAGGAGAAAGCAGTGCGTAAGAAGGCAAAGGAAGCAATGCACCGGGAAGAAAGGAAAATCAACACAACATAATAGTGGATTAGCATGTGAAGGCAGTTAGAATGTGGACAAGTTGAGTCCACTTAGAATTAGGGTTTTGTGTTCAATGTAAAGGGTTTTTACCCATTTTTGTAATATAAATAGAGGATGTATGAGGAAAATAGGATATCTTTGATCATTGTCACTTTTGTATGAGAGGAGTACTTTGAGCACCTTTTTGAGTATTGAGTCGAAGTATCTATTTTTAGGAGTTGTTATCCCCTAGCCTAGGGATAACTAAGGAGATCATGTCTAAAGGACCACAAGTTCTATACATGGACTACCGAGATTCATACGACTTGAGCATGGCCCCCAAGGGCCCCTCTTTTCTTCAGTGTAGTCCATTCATCACCAACAATAGTATCCATCCCACCAACCTATTCCTAATGTGGTGGTGGGTATTTCTCCATGAGGTAATGAGTTTGGGTATCATGGTTTGTATCACTCTGATTTTTTACATGAATATCTTGTATCGAATCCTTCTTCATTTCATGACGTTTGCATGGAAATTATGCTCTTTTCCTTGTTTATAATTGGAAGGGTAACACAGTGTCGTAGTAATTTGGTTTCCCTTTAGGATGGGTTGATACTAGGTTGGTCTGTGAAAATTCATCGTCTCTTCCCTCCATAATTACCACTTTCCATCTTAATTCCTTACATATCCCCCATCCTTGTTTCGGGCATTGGGACTAGCTACTCTAGGAAGGGTTGTACCTTACTTTGTGGGAAGAAGGGGCTAAAGGCCCAAAGGGTAAAAGTAGCTGGCAAGAGTTAAAATCCAATATTGAAACCTTTGAGATGCTCCACNGTTTTTACCCATTTTTGTAATATAAATAGAGGATGTATGAGGAAAATAGGATATCTTTGATCATTGTCACTTTTGTATGAGAGGAGTACTTTGAGCACCTTTTTGAGTATTGAGTTGAAGTATCTATTTTTAGGAGTTGTTATCCCCTAGCCTAGGGATAACTAAGGAGATCATGTCTAAAGGACCACAAGTTCTATACATGGACTACCGAGATTCATATGACTTGAGCATGGCCCCCAAGGGCCCCTCTTTTCTTCAGTGTAGTCCATTCATCACCAACAATAGTATCCATCCCACCAACCTATTCCTAAAGTGGTGGTGGGTATTTCTCCATGAGGTAATGATTTTGGGTATCATGGTTTGTATCACTCTGATTTTTTACATGAATATATTGTATCGAATCCTTCTTCATTTCATGACGTTTGCATGGAAATTATGCTCTTTTCCTTGTTTATAATTGGAAGGGTAACACAGTGTCGTAGTAATTTGGTTTCCCTTTAGGATGGTTTGATACTAGGTTGGTCTGTGAAAATTCATCGTCTCTTCCCTCCATACTTACCACTTTCCATCTTAATTCCTTACATATCCCCCATCCTTGTTTCGGGCATTGGTACTGGCTACTCTAGGAAGGGTTGTACCTTACTTTGTGGGAAGAAGGGGCTAAAGGCCCAAAGGGTAAAAGTAGCTGGCAAGAGTTAAAATCCAATATTGAAACCTTTGAGATGCTCCACCTAGGGATACCTAAGAAAGAAGTGAAAATATTTTTAGGAAGAAAAGGGGACCCATAAGATACATAAACACTTAAGGTACTAGTTGATGCATATGTGGTCTCATCACGAGCCGACCTATTATGACCATGGGCATGTAGCGATATGACACTACCACTTATCTGGTCACTAAACTAAGGTAGTGGCTCTTTGTGGCATAGCCAAGAGAAAGGGGGTCTCATCATGATCCAACCCTCTCATTTCCATGAAATGTTTGTGGATAATGATATCACCTATGGTCATCAAGCTAGGGCACTGGCCATTAACTATTCCCTTGAAGAACAAAAGAAAAAGATCAAAAGAAAAAAAGATAAGAATAAAAGGAAATGACTGGGCTAGGAAACAATTGCATTTGTGACAAGGTGCAACTTTCCCTCTACAAAGGTACCCACAGGTAAGACTTTACATTTACCTGTTATTACATGCACCTCATGCCCAAATACTTACCCTATGCCACCTCATACACTTACATGAATTGGATTATATTCCACCTAGGAAACACCACAAACTTAAGAGAGGTTAGCCCACTATAACACCCTAAGACCTTCTCCAAACATAAATTGTCAAGTTACATAATGTATTTGAGCATTTGTCTAGGTCAAGGGGGGGTTTGATGCACATGTTTAGGTAATTTAATTATTGGATGTGATTTACATTATATGATCCCTATGACTTATGAACCTCTGGAGGGCGTACTTGTTGTTGTTGCAGGACCTTTCCCTATGGAGAGGTACACATGAGGGAATGATTAGCTCAGACCTTCATGGGGGATTATATCCCACACACGGATGTTGCAACCCCAGTTAGGGGTAAGAATAAATTGAATATTTGCACCGAGAAAATGAAGGATGTTTCCTTTAGAAGCACCCTAGAATACCTAGACCCAATGGGGCCTTTCTCTTCCACATGGACGTTCTCCCTTGAGGGACCTAGACGTCACCATCATGACCCTAGACATCATTCAGAGCTAGGGTTTTCATTTTGTAGGAATTTATGATTCTGGTGGCATGTTTGGGCTTCATCTGGGGCCTCTAGAAGCCAAGTGACCTACATTTTAGGCTCAATGTTCCACCTTTAGGCCTCAACATCACCCTGGAAGGGAATGACATCAACCTTGGAGATGTATTTATATGCTAATTAATTTTTATTATGTCAAAATTGAATTTTATTGTAAATTGGCCAGGTCGACCGTATTTTGACCTGAAAATTAATTAAAGGTCAAACGTTTGTATAAATAAACATAAAGTAATCTCATTTTTACATCACAACTCCTCACACAAGAGGAGAGGTCTGAAATTTTCTCCCTAGTAAGGGCTATTGGTTGAAATTGTGAGGTGCACTCTTATATAAGGCTGATTGTTTTGAAAACTGGATCAATCCTAGAAGATTTTATGGTGATCTTGCATGGTATTTTCATGATTATTCTTGGTGAAAGTAGGTAAAATATGCACTTTTTTTCATCTATTGAATGGTTTATGTATGGTTTTATTTTATGATACAATATTATGAAATTGCATGGTATACTTAATGCTTGAAGTAATGAACTTAAATTGCTACTTTCTTACTTTCTATTTGCCAAGCTTTTCATTGAATTGATCTAGTGACTAGTGAAACCCTAGAGCCTTAGTTTCCTAGCACTCTAAGTTTTTGACTTAGTTATCTTTGCCTAAGTTTTTATGCCATAAGAATCCTAAGGAGAGAAAGGTGTTAGGGCCTAGAATTTCCTAGACCCTAGTATCTTGTTTCTTGAGGAAAATGCACAGGTGAACATAAGTTACTACTTCTCCTATGCATTCTCCCTCTTAGAATTTTGTACACTATCAAAATTTATTTTCAACCTTAGAAGAAGTTGTCCACTTGAATCCATAAGCCCAGAAGACACTATTTCTATCCTCTCTCTTATTGAGGGATTGATTAAACACTCAAACACTCTTCTCATAGGATTTTACTAACTATCTATAACCCTAGTTTAGCCTAGATCACTAATATATTTGTTGTCGTTACAAAATATTTCTACAACCATCTAATTGCAGAAAATTTTCTGCAAAACTGACCTTTAATGCTAGTTAGACACTTTGGTATTTTCTTGTGACAATTGATTATCACTTTGCCTAGTAAAATTTACCTTTTTTATTTTCTTTTCAAGAAATTTTGAGGCATATTTCTTGCAGTTGTTATAAAATACTTATTGTTGTTGTAAAGTTTCATGTTTCTGCAATTTTATATCATCCAACATATATTTCAAAGGTCCATTGTATTATTGAATAACTAACATCGTTTTGTACTTGAAGCTGTCATATTTTCGCTTGTTGTCTTGTTATGGGAAGGTACACTTCATCCATTATATTTTCTTCATATCTTAAGACATAAAGACTGTTTGACTTGAATGACCAATGAGAGGGGAGTATTCTTGCATCCTTGTCTTAGTTTCATCATCCCTTTAGGTCACTAGGGACATCTCCCTTGGGGTAATATTAACATACTCCTAAACAAAAGGGGGTTTCCTATTAAGGTGACAATTATAGGTCACTCCCTTGTTACGCCAATATTTCCTCACTTGCCTTGGGATTTGGGCAAGCACATATTGTGCGATAATATTTTTTGCATCATTGTTGGGGAACATTGAGTCATTATTCCTCAACGACACTTTTTCAGTAAGCCTTTCCATCAAAGCCTTCATCTTACGAAGCTTACCTGGTGACTTTACTAAGGGTGATTCCCTCACTCCCTTTTATAATACTTAAGAGGATATTTGGTGACTCCACTAACGTTTTCCAAGGTGCCACCTTACTCTCAAATTTGTGATATTTACAAGATATGGGATCATGGCACTCTGGGAACAAGTGTGCCCGACTATTGATTTTGAAAGTTTTCAAGGATACTCGCATTATCTTGATATAAAATGGTTAAACAAATATCCAATATTCGGAGGCCTCCCAATTACTCACATTGTAATATTATTGAAGTATATAAGTGAGATAGAATTTGAAGGGGAGGATGTTTTGGTAAAATTGTTCAGACTATCCCTACCATCCTTTTTGCAATATTGGATTAAGGGTTGTTACGAAGATAAGGGTATATCATCTTTTGTAGACCTCGTCAGTAGTTTTATTGATTGTGTGAAACCATAATGCCAGAAATATGAAGATGCCCTTCAAAATCTTGCAATATCCCTAGAGGACGAAGGATTCACCGCTAATATTGTGGAAGATCTCAGGGATGTGTACCATACTCAATACCAAGAAACCTATGATATGGAAGGAGATATTTATGAAGAAGTTTGTCAACCCCTTGAAGAGGAGAAATATTTTTCCCATGATTCAATAGAATGCAATAAATACTTGACTAAAGAAGTGAGTTATGAGGATGAAGCACTAGTATCCACTCCTTCGTCCGATGAAGCTCTCCAAGATCCTATATCTCCTACACAAGACAAAGAGAATGAGGTGAATCATTTTCCTTTCCAAGATTTTCATGACACTTTGTTCTACGATTCAATAGGTGAATAAGTAAAGGAACCCTTGGAAGAGCTAGGTCCTTCATTTTCTGATGAAGGAGAAAATATGGTTTAAGAGACAAGTCTTGGGGATGATGTAACAGATGATATTCCATTTGATGAAGTCATCCAAGCCTTTGAATCTCTTGCACATTAAGAAGTGAACATGGTAAGTTATTTCACTTTCCCATATTTTGATGATGCTTTATTTTATGATTTGGAAAGTAAAAAAGTATTAGATGAGCCCTTGGATGCATTAAATCCTTCATGTTATGATAAAGGTAGTGACATGATTGCTAATATCGATGAGTTCATACATGTTGGAATATGTAAGTGGGATATGATTGGTTCTGATGAGGATGCCATTTATGATATGGAAGGACATCTTCAAATGTTTCCTTTACAACACTGATATGATGTTCCTAATAATTTTGACGTTTGTCAACAAGATGATGATATAATTACAGAGGTTTTCCAAGCACCCAAGGATGACCCATTACAATGTTCCCCTAATGATTTCCAATCATACCTTGAGGATTTTGATGAGTATTCGTTTTAGCACTTGGATTTATTCTATGAAGAATATTATCAACCGCTATTGTGCTCAAATTTTGATAAAGGTGAGGATGTTGCTTGACTCAAAGCAAGATAGTTGTGACAAGGTTTTCCAGTTCCCTCTGATTTCTTTACCTTGTTATGTCACTAAGGATGCAGTTGGGGAACATGTCTCTTATTTCAAATTTTTTTTAGGAAAAAAATTTCCATAAAAATTCAAGGGGAGGTTGAATTCCTTAAGAATTTTATTATCTCAATCTTTCATCTTTCCCCTGAGAAGTTGTCAGTTTCCCTCTAAGTTCTTGTTAGTTCCTTCTCAGACCCCAGGGAGTGGTGACATCCAAGGTAGTCAAACCTCGGAATATTTGAGCCATCCCTTTCAATCATTGACCTCTCATGATAATTTTCTAAGATGGATTGATCACTTTTTTGGAAGGGTGACTTGGCATGACTTTGTCCCTCCCTCCCACCTCCATGAGCTAGAATTTACGACTTCCTATGATATAATGCATGCTCTAACTCATGTTTATTTTATGCTTAAATTGTCATTGTTTTGGTTTATGATGAAGCACAGAGTCAAACGTTATGATAAATTTATATCACGGTTGTATTGGTTGTATGCTTATACCTAGCATTTGACAGGTAAGTACAGGTGAGGTAGAATAGGTAGGCATTTGCATCCATTGTATATACCATCTACATATCATGTTAGCATAGTTGTAGTTTCATTTTCATATTATCTTGTTTCATTATGTATATATGTATGCTCATGATCATATGCTAGACTAGAGATTCCATTTATTTGTTTATTATATCATATATGAAAAAGGGGTGATTTCACCACCATAGGCATTACTAGTATCCTTTGCTGAGATTTAGCAGGAAAAGTCATACCAGATATGTTGAGGTTCTCATGTGCTTTACGGTGAGCACATGTCACTGAGTTGGAGTCAGATGTTATCCTATAGCCTAGGGATAACTAAGGATATCACGTCTCGTGGCCCACAAGTTGTAGACATGGAGTACCAAGAGCCAAACGACTTGAGTATGACCCTAGAGTGCCACTCTTTTCTTCAATGTAGTCCATTCATCACCAACAACAGTATCCATACCACCAGCCTAGTCCTGAAGTAGCGGTGTGTATAGCTCCATGAGGTAATGAGTCTGGGTATCATGGTTTGTATCACTCTGATTTTTGAAATACTTGAATATGTTGTATTGAATCCTTATTCATTTCATTTCGTTTTCTTGGAAATTATTCTCTTTTCCTCGTTTATACCTAGAAGGGTAACATGGTGCCCTAGTAAGTTGGTTATCCTTTCGAATGTGTTGCTACTGGGTCGGTCTGTGAAAATTAATCGTCTGTTCCTTCCATACTTACCACATTCCATATTTATTCCTTCCATCTCCCTTATCCTTGTTTGGGGCATTGGGATTGGCTACGCTAGGAAGGTTTGTATCTTACCTAGTGGGCAGAAGGGGTTAAAGGCCCATAGGGTAAAAATAGTTGGAAAGAGTTTAAATCCAATATTTAAACCTTTGAGACTCTTCACCCAAGGATCCTCGAGAAAGCAGTGAAAATATTCTCAGTAATAAAAGGGTACCCATAAGATAGATAAACACTCAAGGTACTAGTTGATGGATATGAAGTCTCATCAAGAGATGACCTATTATGACCATGGGAATGTAGCAATATGACACTACCACCTATATAGTCACCAAACTAGGGTAGTGGCTCTTGGTCGCATAGCCAAGAGAAATGGGGTCTCATCATGAGCCAACCTTCTCATTTCTATGAAATTTGTGTTGATAACATTGTCACCTTTGGTAATTAAGCTAGGAAAATGGCCCTCAACTCTTCCCTTGAAGCACAAAAGAAAAATATCAAAATAAATAAAGCTAAGAATAAAAGGAAATTAATGGGCTAAGAAACAATTTCATTTATGACAAGGTGCAACTTTCCCTCTACAAAGGCACCCATAGGTAAGAATTTACATTTCCCTATTATTACATGCACCCCATGCCAAAATACTTACCCTATTCCACCTCATACATTTACATGACTTGGATTAGATTCCACCTAGGAAACACCCCAAACTTAAGAGAGGTTATCCCAATAGGACACCATGAGACCTTCTCCAAACCTAACTTGTCAAGTTTCATAACGACTTTGAGCATTTGTCATGGTTAAGGGGGGGTTTGATGCACATGTTTGGGCAATTTAAATATTGGATGTGATTTACGTGTTATGATCCCTATGACTTTTGAACCGATGGAGGGCATACTTATTATTTTTGTAGGACCTTTCCCGGTGGACAGGTACACATGAGGGAATGATTAGCTCAGATATTCATGGGGGATTAAAGCCCACAGATGGATGTTGCAACCCCATCAAAGGGTAAGAATAAATTAAATATTTGCACTGGGAAAAAGAAGGATGTTGCCTTTGGATGCACCCTGGTACACCTAGACCCAGGGGTACCTTGTTCTTCCACATGGACGTTAGCCCTTGAGGGCCCTGGATGTAACCATCATGACCCTAGATGTCATCCAAAGCTAGGGTTTTCATTTTGGAGGCATTTATGAGCCTGGTGGCATGTGTGGGCATCATCTAGGGCCTCTGGAGGCGAGGCACCATACATTTTAGGTTTAACGTTCCACTTTTAGGCCTCAACGTCACCCTAGAAAAGAATGACGTCATCCTTGGAGGTGTCTTTAGATGCTAATTAATTTTTATTATGTCAAAATTGAATTTTATTGTAAATTGGATAGGTCAGCTTTATTTTGACCTGAAAATTAATTAAAGGTCAAAATTTTGTATAAATAAACATAAAGTACTCTTAGTTTTACATCACAACTCCTCACACAAGAGGAGAGGTCTAAAATTTGCACCATAGTAAGGGCTATTGGCTGAAATTGTGAGGCGCACTCTTGTATAAGGCTGATTGTTTGCAAGTTGGATCAATCTTGGAAGCTTTTATGGTGAAGTTGCATGGTATTTTCATGATTATTCTTGGTGCAAGTTAGTAAAACATGAATTTGTTTTCATGTATTGAATGGTTTATGTATGGTTTTATTTTCTCATACAATATTATGAAATTGCATGGCATACTTAATGCTTGAAGTAAGGAACTTAAATTGTTACTTTCTTACTTTCTATTTGCCAAGCTTTTCATTGAATTGATCTCGTGACTAGTGAAACCCTGGAGCCCTAGTTTTATAAAACTCTAAGGTTTTGACTTAGTTATATTTTCCTAAGTTTTTATCCTGCGAGAAGCCTAAGGAGAGCAAGGTGTTAGGGCCTAGAATTTACTACACCCTAGTATCTTGTTTCTTGACAAAAATGCACATGTGAACTTAAGTTACTACTTCTTCTATGCACTCTCCCTCTTAGACTTTTGTGCACTATCAAAATTGATTTACAGCCTTAGAAGGAGTTGTTCACTTGACTCCATAAGCCCTAGAAGGCACTAGTTCTAGCCTCTCTCTTATTGAAGGAATGATTAAACACTCAAACACTCTTATCCAAATATTTTACTAACTATCTCTAACCCTAGTTTAGCCTAGATCACTAATATATTTTCTTCTATTACAAAATATTTCTACAACCATCTAACTAGAACAAGTTTTCTGCAAAACTAACCTAAAATGCTAGTTAAACTGATCCAGGATAAAAAAAAAACTCAAAAATCAAAGTTCTCGAAATTGATTGAAAATGGATTCATTACGTAGATATCATCCTCGTGATCGCAACATAACTTGAAAAATATGAAATGGAGTCTATATGGCTTAGATATCATGTTCTGTCCACTTTTTCAAATAGGAAAAAAAATGTTGATTGTGTAGTCCCTATAGTCCACATGTCAGTTGATCGTACGAATGTACAGATGACATGGACAGGTGATGTGGAAAGGTGTTGATGTGGCAAGCTGATTTGACATGTTGTGGTGGACCAATATTGGTATGACACATAGCATGTTCATGGTGAATGGAAAGGTTCCATGTGGCCCATCTAGGAGCCTCCACATGGCACCTTGTCGTTGGTTGGTTGGTGTAAAATTTTATAGAGTTTGCATGGGTTGAACCCAGGACCTCTGTCTATGGAAAATTATTGGCAAGGGTTGGGATACCATCCCACCCACAAGTTCTTGTTAATCCATATATCTAAAACAAACATTTAAAGTTGCACTAAAATTCACATGGGCGAAATAAGGGTCAGGGCTTAGCCGCAACCATCAGTCACTATCCTTTCCATATGACCAGCCGTTGGAGGTTCCAACAGTTAACCAATGGGTCCATATTTATCACATAAGATGGCTACATGGGCGGCATACAACCAGGATCTCCACCAGACAAGGCGCCAACCTCCCTAATGGTCCAGTGAATTCAGCCGAATTGCGGAATGGCATGCGTGTTGGGTTTTTGGAACAGGAAACGCATGGAGATAGGTTCAGTTTTGACATGGTGTGTTTTGGTGAGTAGGTACAACAAGATAATGTGAAAAAACTTCTAGGAAGTGTATTTTCTCCATTTTTTGGCCAAACCAGGTGCAGAAAGATCCCAAATAGGGTTTTTTGGACATCCTGGAGCCATTGGAGCCATCTATTTTTCATTCAGATCATTTTAAAGCACTGATTTTAAAACTTTGAGCATATAATGAAAATGAATCATGGGAAGCTGGACCGAGAGATGTAGCCCAAGGGAGGGGTGAACTCCTTTATCATTTTGTTGTGTTATGTGCTTGTTTTTTATGGTTTTTTATGTCTCTTTATGCTGCTCATATTAAGTAAAAAAAATAATTAATTTTATGTGTTTTCAAAGTTGATACAATTTCCCAAGTCACATAAAAATTTCATACACACAAAACTTTTTATTTTCAGATTAAGTTGGTATCAGAACAAATGTTTTTGAAGGTTTGATTGTTTGCAAGTGTTTTTTTTTTTATGCTTACAAGGTTGAAGCTCACAAGAGGAGAAGGGAAACTTGTAGAGCCAAGTTATCAACTTTAAATAAGGAGAAAAATACAATCACCACAAGCTTCAAGAAGGTATTCACCAAATATGGCTCATGAGGAGAGTCATGAAATTCCTACTTCAGAAGAGGAAACTTTCAGAAAATATTTCTATGATATGACATAAATGGTGAAAGTTTTATTTGAAGAAAGGAATGCAAGGTTGCAAGGTGAAATCTCAAATCCTCCAAAATGTAATGAGGATAACGGTGATGAAACTCCAAAAGGGAATGGAGGGAATGGTGATACTCCACCTCCTTCACCTCCATCTTCCACTTCTTCTACCATTTCAAAACCACCTCCAAATTCTCCAAAGGAACATAGTAAAATTCCTCCACAAACTCCTTTGCTTAAGATTGATATTAAGTTTGAATTGTCTATGTACAATGGAGAGGTAAATACTGAGAAATTGGATATTTGGATTCGTAAAATTGAAGTGTATTGTAGGATACAAAGAATCCAAGAAGATGAGACTAAGATTCAACTTGCTTCTCTTAGATTGGAAATTGCAACACTCGTTTGGTGGGAAGCCAAAATTCAAGAGGAGATGAAAAATCAAGGTAAAGTTTTATCCTCTTGGAAGGATTTTATTGTTGCAATTAAAAGGAAATTTTATCCATTAACATACATGCAGAAAGCTATTATGGATTGGAGAAGCTTTAGGCAATCTAAAGGGAAACATGTGCAAAGATACACTCAAGAATTTAGAAGAAGAGCTTTGATTTTGGATATAGATATATCTTCTCAAGAAACTTTACTCAAATACATTGGAGGATTGCATAGCTACTTGAGAATCACAACACTTATGTTTAACCCTTCCAATCTAGATGAATTTTGTGTACAACCAACTCATTTGGAAGAAAGATGAAAGAATACTCCTCAAGAGGGCAACAAGAAGAGATTTGTTAATGGAGACAAGGGAAAGAGGAAATTCAAAGGAAATGCAAAGAAGAATGATTCAATCAAGAAAGAGGGAGAAAAACTCACATGTAAACACTATTCAAAATATGTCCATGATGAAGACCATTGTTGGATACTTCATCCTGAAATGAGATCCAAAAAGTTCAATAACAAAGGGAAACCAAAGACTGTTGCAACTACACAACATGATTTAGGTTCTGATTTGGGAGATGAAACAAAAATCACAGCCACAGGTTTTCAAGGTAAGGACTCTATTGCAATTACTAGTTCTTCAAGTAGTAGCCTGAATGAAACTCAACAAAAAAAATAAAGAATAGAGATTTTCCACATAAGGGTTATTTCAAATCATACCAATATAGATACTCTATTTGATATTGGTTCTCAAGCAAACCTCATTTCTGAAGATACAGTAAATAAATTGCATTTGGAAACCACTCCTCATCCTAAACCATATCCTCTAGTTTGGATATGTGACAATGCCAAATTGCATGTGACAAGAAGATGTAAACTTAGATTTTCCATCACTGCAAACTATATAGATGAGGCAGAGCTTGATGTTATTCCATTGGATATTTGTGGTATTGTGTTGGGAAGCCCATATTTATATGATACGAGAGCCATCTTTCATCGTCATGAGAACAAATATCATTTGTTTAAAAATGGAGTTGAGTACATTTTTAGAGAACATACAAAAAATATGAATTTGTCACTTGTAAATGCTGGCCAAATGAAGAGATCAATCAATGCTAGTAAGAAATTTGTACTATTGATGATCAAACCCAAAGACGTTGTTGAAAAAGAAGCTTTCCAAGGTTGTGATGAAAAATTAAAATATAATTTATATGAGGTTGTTAGCCAATATGATGAGATGTTTCAGGAAACAAAAGGATTGCCTCCTAAAAAAGGTATCCAACATGAGATTCAATTGTAGCAAGTATGTCCTCTTCCAAACATTGGTATGTATAGTCATGGAGAATGATGAAATTAAAAAACAAATCCAAGATTTTCTTGACAAAGGGGTTATCATGCCAAGCACATCGCCATGCAGGTCACCAATTGTTTTAGTATCAAAGAAAGATGGTACATGGTGCATGTGTGTAGATTTCATTTCCTTGAACAAGATTACGGTAAAGAATCATTACCCTCTTCCTAGAATTGATGATTTGTGTGATAAATTGAAAGATGCTAAGTATTTTACTAAGTTGGACTTGAGAAGTGGATATCATCAAATTAGGATTGCTAATGGAGACACATGAAAGACAACTTTGAAAACAAAGCAAGGTTTGTTTGAATGGATGGTTATGCCATTTGGACTTTGTAATGCTTCAACTACATTCATGAGAGTTATGAATGATGTTTTAAAGCCTTTTATTAATGATTGTGTGATTTTCTACTTGGATGACATATTGATATGTAGAAAATATTGTGAAGAGCATGTTATGAATGTAAAGAAAGTTTTAAATGTCTTGAAGAAAGAAAGGTTGTTTTTAAAGATGTCTAAATGTGAGTTTGGAAAGATCTCACTTGTTTACTTGGGACATATTGTTGGAGGAGGAGACTTTAAAATAGATCCTTCCGAGGTCAAAGTCATTTTGGATTGGACAAAGCCCAACAATGTAACAGAGGAAAGAAGATTTTTGGGAGAAGCCCAATATTGGAGAAAGTTTATTGCTAACTTTTCTTCAATTGCAGCTCCATTACATGCAGTGACAAGCATCAAGCAATTTTTCCAATGGGGAGGCAAGCAACAAAAAGATTTGATGCGTTGACGGAGAATATTAGTTCATCTCTAGTTCTTGCACTTCCTAATTTGAGACAACCATTTGAGATATAAATAGATACAATTAGCTATGCCATGGGAGAAGTCTTGTTGCAACATGGTAATCCCATTTGTTTTCATTATGAAACTTTTAATGGTGCTTTGATTAATCCTACATGTGGTAAGGAGTTGTATTGGTGCAAAGTGTGAAAAAATGGAAACATTATTTGTTGGGAAAATAAATTGTCATTCACATAGATCATCAAACATTGCAATACTTACAATCACAAACAAAGCTACAACAAGAAAGGCACTTCAAATGTATGGATTTCCTACAACAATTACACTTGGTTATTAGATAATGAATTTATAACAAATTATTTGATATACTTTCTAGGACTATTTTTGGTGCTTCAGTTATTCTTAAGCATAATTCTACCATGCATGACAGCTTTGTTGAACAATATGCTTTAGATGATGATTTTAAAGAGGCTTATGCAACTTTGTGTCATTCTAACCAAGTTCAGGAATTCGATTACCATGTGCATGATAATCTTTTGTATCATCTTGGAAAGTTGTTTATTCCACAGGGTGAAAGAGTCAACATCATAAGGAAAGCACATTCTTCTCTTATTGCTGGCCACTTTGGTGTAGGGAAGACGGTGGCTAATTTGCAAAGGTATTGCTATTGGCCTAAAATGAATGAAAGTGTTTCAATATATGTAAGAGGATGATCTTTATGTGCTACAAGTAAGCCTAACAATAGAAAGTTGGGTTTGTATACTCCACTTCTAGTTCCTTCTCTTCCTTGGGAAAGCATTTCCATGGACATTAATGTAGGAGGATCCCATGTATAAAAAGAATCATGATTATGTTTATGTTGTGGTTGACCGTTTTAGCAAAATGTGTATTTTGATGCCTTGTAATAAGCACGTTACAACTGAACAAATGGCACAAATGTTATTTCAACATGTATGGGTACATTTTGGGTTGCCCAAATCCATTATTTCTGATCAGTATTCTCGATTTATTGGAAACTTTTGGTCTAGATTATGGGCACTCATGGAAACTAAGTTGAAAAAGAGCACAATTTTTCATCCACAAACTGATGGTCAAACATAAGTGGTGAGTAGAACAGTAGTACATCTTCGTGGTTATTGCAACAAACATCCTAAGATTTTGGATGAGCACCTACACTACATTCAACATACTTACAACCAGGCTAAGAACTCTTCAAATCAAACATCTCCATTTGAGGCATGTTTTGGTTATTTTCCAAAATATCCTTTAGATTTTATCTTCGGGAAGGATATTGCTATTGATGGTCATTATGACATTGATAGAGAAAAGAAGTTCATTGAACAAATTTAGTTGGTGCATCAAATGGTACAAGAACAATTGGAAAAGAGCCAAGCAAAGTAAAAGACAAGACATGACAAGCATCGTGTTGATCACAATTTCCAAGTTGGAGATGAAGTTTGTATTTACATTAGCAAAGAGAGGCTTAAAGGAGAAGGAAAAAAATTGAAACCAATTAGATATGGACCTTTCAAGATTCTTGAAAAGATTGGCAATAATGCCTTTTGTTTGGATTTGCCTCCTTGTATGCAAATGTTTGCAGTTGTTAATGTTGAGAATTTGAGATTGTATGAGCCTCGTTTGATTGATGATCAATGAGAAAATGTTCATATTCGTTAAATAGATGATTTATCACCAGAATATATTTTAGAATTGCATGAGGATACAATCCTTGATAGAAATATAAGAACTTCAAAACGAGGGAATGTGGAGTACCCTTGTGTTGGTCTTAAAGGTACAAATCTAAGAAAATCTAGATGGATTGAGGTTGGAAAGGTGAGGGAACTGTACCCTCATCTTCATATTGACTGAAATTAGTCTTTTGGAGGTCCAAAATATTCCCAATGGGGAGGAGTTATCTAGGGGATCAAAAAATGCTCAAAAATCAAAGTGCTCAGAATTGCTCGAAAATGGATTCATTACATATATCTCATCTTCATGATCACAATGACACTTGAATAGGATCAAACAAATTCCATATGGCTAAGATATCGCATTTTGTCCACTTTTCCAAATAAGCAAAAAAATGTTGATTATGCAGTCCGTACAGTCCACGTGTCACCTGACTTTATGGTTGACGCGGCAAGATGATGTGGACAGGTGAAGTGGAAAGGTGTTGATGTGGAAATATGAGTTGGTAGAGTGTGGTGGATAAATCATGGTCTGACACGTGGCATGTTTATGGTGAATAGAAAGGTGTCGCATGGCCCATCCAGGGGTCGCCACATGGCACCCAATTGTTGGTTGGTTGGTGTAAAATTTTATAGAGACTGTGGGGGTCAAACCTGAGACCTCTATCTATGGAAACTTCTTGGCAAGGGTTGAGATACCATCTCACCCACGGGTGTTTCTTAACACTTATATCTAAAACAAACATTTAAAGTTGAACTAAACTTCACACGGTTGGAAAAAGGGTCGGAGCTTAGCCCTAGTCATCGGTCACTATCCTTTCCATATACCCAATGCATGGGAGGTTCCAACAGTTATCCAACAAGTCCATATTTAGTGAATAACATGGCCACATGAGGGGCATACGACCAGGATCTTCATCGGACAAGGCACCAACCTCCTTAACGGTGTGGCAAATTCACCCGAATTGCAGAATGGTGCAAGTGTTGGGTTTTTGGCATGGGAAACACATGGATCTAGGTTCAGTTTTGACAGGGTGTGTTTTGGAGAGCAGGTACAACAAGCTATTGGGGAATAACTTCTAGGAAGTGTATTTTGTCCATTTTTTGGCCAAACTAGGTGCAAAAAGAGCCCAACTAGGAGTTTTTGGACATTCTCAAGCCATTAGAACCATCTATTTTGCATTTTGAGCATTGTAAAGAACATATTTTGACACTTTGAGCATACAATGAAAATGTTCCGTGGAAATCTGGACCAAGAGATGTAGCCTAATAGAGGGGTGAACTCCTTTATCATTTTGATGTGTTATGTTCTTGTTTTTTATGGTTGTTTATGTTTGTTTATGCTACTCATATTAAGTAAAAAAACTCATTAAGTTTATGTGCTTGCAAACTTGATCCAATTTCCTAAGTCACATAAAAATTTCACTTGCAAATTTGTACACACCTTTTCATTTTTAGATCAAAACACTTTAGAATTTGCTTATGACAATTGATTATCATTTTTCCTAGTAAAAGCTACCTTTTTTATTATCTTTTCAAGAAATTTTGAGTCATATTTCTTGCAAATGTTATCAAATACTTATTGTTGTTTTAAACTTTCATGTTGCTTCCATTTTATATCAAGCATATTATATTTCAAAGGTTCATTGTCTTATTGAAGCACTGACATCATTTTTGCTTGTTGTCTTGTTCTGGGAAGGTACACTACATCCATTACATTTTCTTCATCTCTTAAGACATAAATACCTTTTAACTTCAATGACCAGTGAGAGGGGGGTATTCTTGCATACTTGTCTTAGTTTCATCATCCCTTTAGGTCACTAGAGACATCTCCCTTGGGGTAATATTAACATACTCCTAAACAAAAAGGGGTTTCCTATTAAGGTGACAGTGATAGGTCTCCCCCTTGTTACGCCAATCTTGCCTCACTTGACTTGGGATTTTGGCAAGTACAGATTGTGCGATAATAGAGCTAAGGTGGATTCAAATGAATTGTAACTGAGGGTCAGGTTGCAAGCTATGGATCTTGATGCAATGTTGGTCAACCTCACCAGTACTAAAACCCATGACGTAATGTGTGCCATGCAGGAATTTTTGATGAATAATAATGAATAAGCATAATATCTTTGTGGACTTAGTGCATGGGGGTTGAACCATAGTAAAATATGGTGTCTCGTGCATTTTTTTCTTATCTGTTTCATTGATATTATTATTATGTTGAATGAATGAATGAAGATATGCATATATTAGATTTTATTTACAACACACACTAGAATAATTATGCAGAATGAATGGTAGATATGAACAATGGTATGGTAAATCTGATGAATGTTGAATTAGAAGAGTAGATGTGCCTAACATTCCCATGAGTTCCATCCCTTCCATGATTGCAAACACTTGGGTCATGCAATCACCCATAATCCATCTCAGGTGAGACTGCATTATGCACTTTGTGTGTAGTGTTTCCTTTTGGTTTAATAGAGGGGTTGATGGTTTCTAGGGTTTTTTTGGAGAACTAAGATAGAACCTGTGCTAGCCCATACATCCAAAAAATGGTTTCATTGTCAGTTGGAACTCAATAGATCAAATTAGAGGGGATTTGATGAAGACAATGCGGTGGTAGAAGGGGATGTTTAGTCCATCGAAATGTACAAAGAAAGAGATTGAAATGTTGTTGGAAAAAAAGAAACTTGAGTTTGTGCAGAAGGATAATAGAAGCTTCAAGTATACATCACACTAGTATCTGCAGAGGTATGTGTTTATTGATTTGCATGAGTCATATTTCTATTATTTTCTAGAGTTATTACAGAAGTGGATATTGAAGCTTAAGGATACTCATCCGACTAATCGGATAAGGCCATTAGAGTGGACTATTGATATTATTGCACGGTTGGAAAGGGTTCATAATATATTCATGCGTGTATTGTATTTTTGGTTAGACGGTATTACTGTAGGGTTTATTATTGAATTTGTAGTTGATACAAAAATGTCTTACACTACTGCAGAGAATGACTTCTTGAAGGGACCAAGAGGGAGGTAAATTATTCTTTTTACATGTCAATCAAGATCATATTGCATGATAAAGGAATATGACCATGGAATTAGACAACTAAATCACTCTGCGTGCATGGGGTAGCTGGGAGAAGCTCTAAAAAATATCTAATATAGCGAGAGGGCTTTGGACAGAGGCCAAAATAAGGAAGAAATGGAACCTATAATGATGGATGAGGAGCAGACCAGGGAAATAATAAGGAAAGTAGGAGTGATTTGCAGTGGATGATCCTAACAGTATAAGATCAATAATAAAAAGAGGGCAGTATCCGAGCGATAGGTCTTGGAAAGTGATGAGGAAGAGGTAGAGGATCTTTGTGCGACAAGGAAGATTGCAGAAATCTTGCATGCCACATATGAGAGGAAAACCAAAGGTCAATGGTCTGGAACAGAAGAAGGTTGTCCATTCTAGATCTAAATTAGTGTGGAACCCACAACACCATCTACAACTAATACATCTGAAGAAGAAAAACCGGTTAACCAACAAGTGATTAGTGGTAGAAGGATTTTTATAGGACGAGGGTCTAGTGGAAATTCAAGTAGAAGTATAAGTTCAACAATCAATAGCAAAGTATATACACCATGTAGAGGTGATAGTACAACAAACTTCACAATGGCAAGACAAGATCCAACTATTCGGTTACCAGAGTTCTGAGGAGAAGGGTCGGATGACCTAGAGAAGAACTTATATATCTTTGAAAAGATCTTGGCAGCTAAGCAGATTATAGATGAAGATACAAAGTTTGCATAGTTTGAAATCACATTCCAAGACCACGCATTGGATTGGTATAGGGTCTCGCAGTAAATAATCCAATGAGAGCACCTACAACTGTCGCAGAGGTGAAGAGGAAATTAATAAATGAATTTCAGAAACAAAGTTCAGAGGATCAGTTCGTGAATGAGTTGATAGAGATTAAGTAGAAGCCAAGAGAATTAGTCTGAGAGGTTGACCAGAAGTTCAAAAGGTTAAAAGGTAAGTTGAATTTCCCTATTATTGACATGAAACATAAACATTTATTTGTTAACTCTTTATTTCCACACTTGAATTATCCTTTGAGGCAACAAAAATTCCAGACTCAGGCTGAGGCTCTGCAGGTAGCCCTGCAATTAGAAGAAAATTAGTAAAAGCATACATATCCAATTGTAGAATAATTGAGCACATATATGAAGAAACTTACATTTCAGTTGAATCAAAATAAATTTAAGGAGAAAAGAGAAGATTTATGGTGTACATTATGCAAGACAAAAGGTCTTCATAAGAATGAATGTCCATTATTAGCATAGTGTATATGAGTAGGTATGCCAAATAATTTATCTTTAGGAGGACCATGGTGTGAGATATTTATAAAACATGGGAATGATCCCTATCATTGTACCATGATGCAGAAGTATCAAACAGTATCGAAGACTTCATTTTGTAATTTTTGCAAGTCAGTTGGACATCAAGACAAGGATTGTAGAACTTTGAAATAATGAAGGATATAACATCGGATGCATATAGGGTGCATGATGAATTAATGACAGCACAACCTTCACAGTAGCCATGGTACAATATCGTGAAACAGTTCCAATCACAACCGCAGTATAATAACACACAACAATTTGGTGCACCACTGCATTATAACAATGCATAGCATTGCATAGCACCATCGCAATAAAATAATACACAACCACAGTATAATCAAGAACCATAGTATAATACATCGAAGATAATAAGGGTAACATAGGAGGATATAAAGGAGGTGGTCACGAAGGAAGAGGATTTGGAGGAGGTCAGGGACCAATAATTTGTCATAACTGTCAGAAACTTAGACACTATGCAAGATATTGTTCATTACCACCTATGGAATGTATGTATTGTCACACAACAAACCATGAGATAGAATATTGACCGACACTGTTGACAAAGATACAAGACATGAGAAACAAAAATAATAAGAATGTACAATGGAATGTTGTATAAAATAGAGAAGAGGATGGGAAGATGATAAATATAGTTACTAGAGGTGGAGATAAGACAGGAGATTATGCAACAAAGAAGAACCAGGATATACACTAGTGGGTAAGGAAGAATGCAGAACCTGAACATAAGTTTGTTGTGTGCAAAGAAAAGGAGACATTCAAAGAGGATAGAAAAGATATTTTGAAAGTAAACATTGCATATACTTTAGGAACAAATCCAGGAGATGAGATATCAATGTATGCCACACCTCCCCTATTTGATCATACCAACAAATATCATCCTTCAGATAAAGCAAGTAACTTAAAAAAAAAATTGGGGTCTTGTGTAAAATTGGTTAATGATAAAAATTCTTTACAAGTACTGCAAAGTTTGCTAGAAAATTTTAATTATAGGAAAGAAGGAATAAAAATAGTTAATTAGGTATGGAAGAAGAGAAGAACAATTAGGGAATTCAAGTTGGATGCAAACATTGGAGATTTCAATATGGGGGATATCATACTAGACTTAGGTTCTGAAGTCAATGTTATGCCAAAAAAGACATGGGAATCTATGGGGGAACCTAAATTGGGATATTCACCTATAGAGTTGAAGTTATGAAATCAAGATAGAGTGGTTCCAATTGGAATATTGAAGGGGATGCCATTATATCTAGAATGTGTGTGCACCATGACATACTTTGAAGTGATCGACATAGTAGATAATACTACAACATATCCAACATTGTGGGGGATAGATTAGGATTTTGATAACCAGGCTATTATTAACTTGAATACTAGGAAGATTATATTTGAATCATAGGATTACAAAGTTATTTCACCATTGGATCCCTTAGAAGGAGGAAGCTATGTGGAACCTGCGACAATTTTTTTTATTACAAAAGTTGTAAATCAATTGTACATAAATACCGCACATAAAGAGGATTACATCAACCCAAATGCAGATGGAATGTTGAGTTGGAGGAGCATTATTTATTGTTCTTCAGACTCTAATACAATATTCAAAAAATTGACAACATAGATTACATGAATTATCTACTAGAAGATGTGCCAAAATGACATGCATGCTGAGATGGTTTGGTACATATGTAAGGGAACATCCTACTTTTTACGGTATGAATGAATTAGAAGAATTTATAATGAAGTTTGAATTAGAATTAGTAGAAAATAAAAGACTACCAGTATTAGATATTTCTTTGAAATCTACACCTTCCCGTTGGTGGGGAACACACAATAAGAATATTAATAAATGGTTTCAATGCAAAAGGTTGTTGTGCAATAGATTTGGCGCAAAGTAGGAGCATAGATATGAGGAGAAGTATGATGGAATTGGAAAACCTACAGAACATGTAGAAAGATGTATAATTAAATGGATATTAGTACCACTAGAGGAATGGCCACACCATTTCGTTCACACACTAGAAGGAATTCCAAGGAACTGGTACACAAAATAGGAACATCGCAAGGAAACTGCAAGTTGGGAAGTTATGAAGCAAAAATTTGTGATTACATTTTCGTTTGAGCATGAGATTCCAAGGATAGATACAACATTGAAGGTGGTAACAGACATGATTTTTTAAGAACTTGAAGTGGATATTGTGATAACATATCAAAATAAATAGACAATCAAACAATTGTTAAACTTTTATCATGTCGTAGAAGCAGAGGACCCAGTAGAAGAAAACCCATGCAATATCCAGATCCCAGAAGTTGAAGGTGAGAGGGAAGTAGAAGGTCCAAAACTATATTCAAAATATTATGTTGCACCATTAAATATCAAGAAGATAAACACTAGAACTAAGCAAAACCCAAAGATTGCAAGCATTAGAGATTATTGGGATAATTAGACAGTAGAAAGAATCATAGAGTTACTACGCGAGTACAATAATTTGTTTCCAACAAGATTTTCAAAGATGAATGGATTAGCATGGGAACTTGGAGAGATCAAGATCCCTTTGAAACCATATGCTAAACCTATAAGACAAAGACCTTACAGGTTAAATATAGTGTATAAGAAGAAAGTGAAAGAAAAAATTGATAAGATGCTAGAGGATGGTGTCATAGAACCTGTGGAAAAATCAGAATGGATCATTCCCATGGTGGTGCAAGAAAAGAAGCAAGGGAGAATCAAGATCTATGTAGATCTGAGAAAATAAAATGATTCTTGCTTACATGATCCTTTCCCTACCCCATGTTATCACTCTGTAATTTCTAGAGGTTGTAGAAGAAAATACAGAGGTAACTAACAAACCACTTTGGAAGTTGGGATCTAGCCCTGCCATCTTCAGCGATGGATCTCTATATAGGATTTAGATTTGTTTGAGTTTTAAAATGTTAGGCTAGTTATGACAGTTCAAGTTTAGTTTTTTTGTTTGAAATAATTGGCTGAAAGAATGCTTAATTTTCCATTGGGCTATGGGGTATGTACATAAAGATGAGGATTTGTTTCAGATTTTATAAGGTTTTCTCCATAGGGCAGGGTAGTAAGACTATCAGATCTATTTAAATTAAATTAAATGAATAAGAGGAAAAATAGGGTAAAATCCACTAAGTAGAAGAGAAATTAAGAATTCCTTTACTTAGTTTCAGATGAACAACATGAAGATCATTAAAAAACTAGAGACATAGTATAATGAAATAAATTTTGTTCTTTTAACTTTATTTTAATTATTAGAATTAGAAACACATGCAATGATTACAGAGAATAGAAAAAATAATTGACAAAGAGAGAAAACACATCACCAATGATCTGACACAAGAATAATGTGAATAAGCCTCTTTTATTACTAGCTTATCCTTTGAAAATTTACACCATAGCTCTTGGGTGCAAAAATCAAACCATAATACTTCGAAGAGATAAGTATTTATAAAACTATTTACATCAAATCATGCCATAAATGATCGGGATACTATGGAGGAATATCTAACTAACTAAATCTATAAATACAAAATGTAGGGATTTTGCAGATTTTCTTGGATCTTTGATGTTGATTAGGTGGAAGTGGTTGGTGACTCATCTCTTTGACTTTGGCTGGTTTCTCCATGTTGACTAGAACACCAAAATTGTCTCTACTTAAGTAATACGCATAGATCTTCCCACCTATTTTTACTTGGGATGGAAATCTTGAGTAATTTCCTGTATATTTCATCCATTTCTGTGTATTTGGAAAAGGTAGGCCTAGTGATGAATATATGATTAATCTCATGTTGAATACTTAAGTCTAATTGTAGTGTATTCTCGTAAATATTTACCATTGATGCTTCCATGTATCCCTGCAAACTTTGAATTGTCCTTTTCCATTGTGCTCATTTTCTGTTTATAATTAGGCAGAGTGATCAATTTGTAATTTAGTACTAACAATCACAAAATCCCTTTCTTGTGTAGCACCTCAAACTTACTGAAGAACCTTTGCACACCTATGTCCATCACTTGATCTTTTTCCTCTAGCTACAACATTGAGCCTTATTTCGTCAAACCTTCTTGATCTCATGAATGGTATCAGTTATGTCTTCAATCTCTAGTTCTTCTAAATCCTGTTTGTTTTTGGATTTTAGGAATATGATAAGTTATGTGGCCTCTATGGGTCTTTCTCCCAATTCTTCCTTGAATATTTCAATTGCTCCCCTAGCTTTCTACACTAGTTCATGTTGTTCAAAAATGATCTATACGGATGGACATATTTCTGACTTTGATTTGTTGATATCTATCCAAATGTTTTCCTTAGCTTGCAATAATCCCACTTATAATATCTTCCAGTGGGATCATGGCCATTGACACATTTTGTTCCTTTTCCTTTATAAGTTTTTCCATTTCTACTTCCATTTCTCTTATTCATGCATTTTGTTCCATGATCAACTTTAACATTTCTTCTTTTTGGCCTTCAGTCTCAGCCACTTCTCTGGATTGTGAATCTTCTGTAGATGGAAGCTTCAACTGCTTTCTAAGAGATGCTATTATAAAATTATTCTTTTTTAACAACTCCTATGTTGCCTTGATGTTTGTTGGGTCATATCCAATCTTCAACACCAATTATTCTAATGATTTTAATGTTGTTGTCCTTGGACAAAGAGGATATCTTCTCCATCTTTAATTGGGATTGGATATTGTTTAAGGATACCTGCAAATTAGAATCAGTCATTGAGGTGTTTGTCAAAGTTTAGAATATAATTTCTCCTATCTGCCTATGCATATCCATCTAGTCCATTGGATGGAAATCCTTTACATCATATTCAAAGGCAATATTCTTATAGTCTGCAGTTGTTTTAGGATGGGGAAATTGTGCTTGTAAGAATGTCCTTTACATTCTTCCTCTTTTAATGTCAAAGGTTGAAAGTAGTCTGTGTTGAGAAGTGGATGTATGCTTCCAGAACTGAGCATAGGTGTTGCTTTTGAGGAGCTCATTCCTTTGCTTGATCTGTTTTCCCATCAGTTGATTCAACTGTGAGAGTAGTGTTTGGGTTTTTTTGAGATGTTGGTGATGATGTAGAAACTATAAACATATTGTCTAAATGTTTTTAAGAGTTTGGTCTCTCTAAGACTATGGTGGACTACATTTCTCCCTCCTTGAGCAAATTTGGTGTATGGTTGGTTTTGGCCCTCTTTCTATAAACCTGGAAATCCTCAATTGATACCTCTGTTATTGAAGGAGAAACCTCCTTCCTTTGTCTCTTCTCTATTGATATGATGTTGTAGATGAAAGGGCCAATATAAGTCTTGATCCTGAGATGGGACTTCTTCTTTTCTGCAACAAAGTGAATGTGATATGAATTCACCATTTTCCTTATATATTCTAGTGAAAAAATCATCACTGGGAGGTATTTCGACAATCTGTAACGAGGAAGCTCACACCAATATACTCTTATCTATGTGTGGTTTTGGTATAAGTACCAATCCCCTGTATTATCTTGATTATATAGGTGCAAGACCCTCTGAACTTCTTCACTCGTCCTTGGCTCTGTGCTGCTATTCAACATACAAACAACTGGGTGAATGAACTGATCAATCTAGTCCTTGAAACTAAACTTTGTTGAATTTTTCCTCAATAATTAGGTCCATGATGTCACTGGCTATGGGATTCCTCCCTGGTTTAATTTCTAAAGTGAACAAGGAAACCTTTCTGACTGAAAAAATAAAAACATGTAGACTATAAATGAAGAGTATTTGAACATCCCTTCAGTTGGAAACCTGAATAACTAATCATGAATATTATCATCCAGAAATTGATTGAAATTAAATTTAATGGAAAATCTTTCTTCAGTAGAAAATATGGATATAAGTCCTAAAATAGGCTCATCTACCCATTCATCTGAGTAATAACCTATCAGGTAAGAAAGCATAGAAATGATCTGGTTGGCTTTGACAATGAACATGGAAGATGAGTAAGGTGTATTATTTTTGGGCAATTGGGCATCTTCTGGGAGGAAAATCTCAAAGATATGGGCCCTTTGGGGGAAAGTGAGTTTGTGGTGTAGGTCATTTAGGGGTTTAATAGAGAATGGTATAGTTGAGTCATTTATAGGGATCTGCAACATCTGATCAATGGATTCTGAGGTGACTGTAAAAAATATTTCACTAGGGGAGGAGGAAATGGCCCTTTGGCTGAGAAAATAAAGGGATTGACATATAAGAGAGAATTAATGGAAATGATGAGTTTGAGGGAACATGTAAAAAGGAAAATTGGACTCACAGAGTCAAATTTCGTCACTCTGGTCCAAAAAAATGTCCTTTAGCCATGAGTGCAATTCGAAGAAGTCGAATTCGCACCTTAGCTCTGTGTTTTTGTAATCTTTATCTTCCAGAGGGATGTGGTCTAGTGTTGGGTATGTGTTATATTCTTATCATGAGTAGTAGTGTCACATATTTTTCTACCTCGGGAAACATGACACATATTTAGGTGTTTTTTCGGCACATGGTTTCTTTGTGGATGGTTTTCTATTTTTGGTTAAACAATTAGGGTTGTTGACTAATCCAAGTCATTGGGTTAGGGTTTTGGGTGTCATTGGCTCCTATATGTATATTGTATTGTAAACAATGTATTACTATGAATGAATATAGAATATGTTGGTTTTCTTTGGTTTGGGTTTCCAGGGGAAAAATCTCTGTGTAATGTTTGTATTTTCCATTGTATCTTTTTTGTTCTTTTACTGAAAATCTGTTTGCATTAAATATTGTACAAGGTTAAAATATACATCTAGGTCGATAGGAGGGGGAAGGATTGGGTTCTCAAATGTATATGTAGATTTGGCCTTGGGGGCCATATTTGACATAGCTTGCGGTAAAATAATGGTGAAACTATAATTACCCGGGGAGAAGACATATGTTGATGGTGACAGGTCGTGGAGGTTAACTTGAAATCTTGGTTCAACACGGTATCCATGGTGTCTGTATCAGAAAAAGGAGAAACAAGAGGTGAAATAGGTTTTTAAGGTGTACAATAGGTGTTCGTTATGGCATGAAGTTGTTACAGGGCGGTTAATGGCTAGGGAGAAGAATTTAATTGGATAATGGGTATGTAGGATGAGACAAATGGTGTGTAGTAATAGGAATATGGTGGCGGGGTGAGGTGAGTGGTATCGGATGGTGGTTTGGCATAGTTCAGGGGGGGTAGGTGGTAAGAGGAAATAGGAGGCGAGGGGGGGGGGGGTCTGAAATGTTGTGGAGGTGCCACGTTAGGTGGGACTGCCATTGGGGAAAACCACTTTTCGTACCCCCCACGGTTAAAGGTAGAAATTTCGTGGATGGAGACTTGTTCAGGAGTTAGTCACTACAAGAAAAAATTTCTTGTCCGTTAGGAAAATTAGGATAAAAAATATGTGCCATGTAGTGCTAAGATTTCTTTTTTCCACTTTACACCATAATTTTATTTTCCTAAGCTAAAATAATCAAATTTAATCAACTAGGGGTATATTTTGAAATCCCTTTTCATTTTTTCTTGAAACAAAAATCAGTAACCTATCTCCTACCTAGGCATCTAACACATTAATCTAGCTTAGACTCTTGGATTAATTATTACTCTAACCTAACTAATTTGGCCAAGATTAAACGATCTGACCAAACGTATTCTCTAAAATATCAACACAAATTTAAAAAGTTTGATCATGATTAGACAGTATGATTCAAACTAAATTTATTTTTGATGGGATTTTCTATTTTTCTCTCTTTTTTATTTCTTTCTTTCTTTTATACCCTCTTTTCATTTTTTCTATTTTTATCTTTATCTTTATCTTTATCTTTTTCTTTTTGGAAATCATTTGCAGAATGAAATATTATTTACAATGTAAAATGACTGGAGGAAGAAATTTCAATCACC
>JZKD02S1868602.1:30416-67437 GCA_000966675.3 Picea glauca
AAATTCAGACATTACTTGTTAGGGAAACATTTCAATATATTTATAGATCACTTTTCTCTTAGATACTTAGTCAAGAAGCCATTTTTGGGGGGGAGAATATGCATATGGCTACTTTTGTTCCAGAAGTTTGACTTTGAAGTTGTGGTAAAGCCTGGAAGATTGAATGAAAAGCTAGATCATCTTTCCAGGATAACTGATGGAGAAGAACCAAGTAAATTGGAGGACAACTTCGCGGAGGCACAATTGTTTTCAATCCACATTGTTGATGAATATTTTGTTGACATTATCGAGTTTTTTAGCACATGATTTGCACCAAAGGAATTTAATACTATGCAAAAGAAGAAATTGGTAGTTAGAGTTGCAGACTATCAATTGACTGCAAGTCACTTGTAGAAACTTGGTGCAGACAATATTTTGACGATATTTGTTATGGAGCATGAAAGAAATGCCATTTTACCAAAAGCACATGAAGGCATAGTTGGATAACATTACATAGGGAAAGCCACTATGTATAAGATATTGCACGCAGGATTATGGTGCCCAACAGTACATAAGGATTCAAAGGAGTACTTTCAGAATTGTGATGTCTGTCAGAGGGTTGGAAATCTATCCAGGAGGGATGAGATGCCATTAATACCTCAGGTAACTTTTCAAGTGTTTGAAAAGTGGGAAATCAAATTTGTAGGTCCAATTAATCCACAAAAAAGAAGATCAAGAGCTAGATATATTATTACAATGACAAAATATTTGACCAGATTGGATGAAGCAACAATAGTGAAGGATTAGAGTGCAGAGACTGCAACACTCTTTCTATTTGAAAAGGTAGTCATAATATTTGGATGTCGAAGAATATTTATGAGTGATCAGGGGACTCACTTTATAAACAATACAATCCAGGCAATGCTGGAAGAATTTGAGATACATCATTAGAAGAGCACTCCATATCACCCTTAGGAGAATGGAATAGTGGAAGTGTTTAACAAGATATTGGAGAACACCTTGACCAATATTTGCAATGTGAACATGGATGACTTGTATTATGGTCTTAAACAACTACATGCAAGAAGCTAACAGGTAAGATACCTTTCAATTTGGTGTATGAACAAGATCCAATAGTTCCATTCGATTATTTGATACCAAGTTTGTGCATTGCATCTATTACAGACATGACAGAAAGAGGTGCAACACAAGAAATATTGGCTCAACTTATGGAATTGGAAGATGACATGATCATAGCTGGTTTCCATCAAGAAGTACAGAAAGAAAAGGACAAGGCTTGGCATGACAGACACATTAAGAAGAATAAATTTAAGGTGGGATATCTAGTTCTCCTCTATGAGAGTAAATAATTGCAGTACCTAGGGAAGATTATAATGCAATGGCTAGGGAATATCAGATAAATTTTGTCACAGATGGGGTTGTTGTGCAGCTGCAAGATTTAGCAGTAAAGGAAATTCAAGGTTTGGTGAATGGTAATCGATTGAAACTTTATAGGGGAAGTCGACCCACTAATCCTCAGTAGTTGCAGTGTAGAAGCTAGACTTGTACATAATGTATATAGTAGGAAATAAAAGAAGAAAAAAAAAGTATAAAAACGAAGAAAAACGAAGAAAATAAAACTAGAAAAAAGACAAAAAGACAAAAATAAGTAGTTAGAGGAATAAGTGATAGACAAATAGTTTAAGAATATTGAGTGCATCCAAATCCAGATAAAGGTATGACAGGACCTAAAGACAGTGCACAACAAATAGAAAATTGGTACAATAGAGTTCAACAAACTACGCGACAGAAAAAGCAAACACAACGCGATGGGACAAAAAATGAGTGGAAAAAGAAAAAAGGCGGTAAAGTGGAATACGGAAAAGTGGGATACCATAGAGCATTAATGACAGGCCTTATAAAAGCATGAAACTTGCAAAATAAGATTCATTGTAACTTAGAGAAGATGAAGAGATAAAGAGATAAAGTCGAGAAAGCACACAGAGTGACCATGTGTCCTCGAAGTTTTCAGTATCGATTTAGAGTACTAGAGTCAAGAATTCACAGTATGGCACCACCAAAGGTTGGAGCACCCAATCAGATGTCAAGGAGAACCCGCAATAACACCAGATCATTGTTGAAAGAAGAACCAAAAGTGGAAAACCCTAGAGTACAAGAAGGAGTCATGGACATGGACGTGATTCCATCACCGAAACCAGATAGCCCAACACCAGTCAAAGAATAAGAGCCAAAGAAGATGGATATGGATTCAAAGGATCAAAATAAAAAATACACTACGCAATAACTAGGTCTGGGAGCACCGTAGAAAAAAAAATGGTGAAGATGAGGAATGAAGAAATTCTGATGAGCCCAGAGCAGAGGCCAAACCAGTTCAGAAACCTATCGCAAAAATAGAGACACATATAGAGGAAAAAGTGCTAGTTGAGGACATTATAGGAGAATATGAATCAGATGCAGAATCAAAATAGGATGTGCATCAGGAAGTATGGACATCCACCACGTTGGAAAAAGGAAAGGGGAAACAACTAGTGTAGAGGTCATCGTGCAAACAAGAAAAATTCACGATAGTATTACCACACATATAAGACAAATTGAGAATTCTCCTGAATATTATGGGATGTGTAGAAAACTTGAGATATTCAGACCATGACATAGCAGAAAGAGAAAAAATTATAGAATTTGAGCCACAAGTATACATGGAAAGAAAAGGGATCAGTGCACCAGGAGTCCTAATACTTGAGTCAAAGCAATGGATAACGATTTTATACAACAAATGGATAATGAATTTACTAGAGATCTCACATTTTGGACGCAAAAAAGATGTGAACAATTGTGTCAAAAATTTATTGGAATTAGTACATGGAGATCTAATTCTATGGCTAGACAGGCCAATGTCGATTGATGTTGATTTGATTGAAAAAATTACGAGTCTACCCACAGATGGTGAGAAGACTGTGTATTAACTAGATGATAAAATCAAGGACAATACCTTAGCAGAAGAGATGAAGAAAAATTATGGAACAATGAGAGGATGCAGAGGAATTGTGATCAATTGAATCAATGAGCCTGTGACAAGGTTGGCAACAAAGTTAATGGCTTGGAAATTAATCAGGAACTGTCTCAAGGAGGAGGCATCAATAGGGGTGATAGCAGCGGTCGTGCAGTGCGTGAAGGGGATTGTATTGAGTTGGAGTTTGTATTTGTTAAAATTACTTTTGGATGATTGTCAAGATTTTTAGGACTTAGGCATAGAGTTCCATTATTCATGGCTACTTCTAATGATTGCATTAGTAGGATGGAGACACCCCAAATACATCATTTTTTTTCAAAGGATCGGCAATTGTCGCGCAGTGCAATATGTAACATTGTGTAATACATCAATCACAAGAGAAAGAAAGACCAAATCCATTATATGTGCGAAATACTTTCAGGAGATACAAGAAAAGGTGGACGAGAATTGGAGGATACCACCATAAGTGGTGGAGGAGCATAAAGATATAGCCAATTTTCAGGTATCAAGGAACAACATATGGATACAAACAAAGGGGGACCTAAAGAAGAATTGGTTTTAGATGAGATACTTCATCACTGGTGAGGAAGCCCAATGGGCCATGAAATACTGACCAGATGAGTGGTGAGTGACAATAACACCAAAGAAGGGGAAAAAGGGGAAAAAACTAGAGTAAGCTGGCACATCGTAGAAAACTAGTAATCTAAAATCCAACACTAGAAAAGTTGTCGAGCGCACAAAACATTTTGGAGGGAGTGCAACAACAAGAAAATCGATACAACAAAATACTATCCCAAATCCAACCGAGCAAGAAAAATATTGCACCATAATTACCAATGGAGTAACACAACCAAAGAAGAAAACTAATTGAAGAAAACATAAGTAAACAAATGTTCTTGTACAAGAGGAATAGGGAGGAGGAGGAGACATCCTAGATACAAATATGCCTACCAATTTAGCACAGAGAGAGAATCTTCCATAGAAGATAACCATGTTGCAGATAGGGGAATAAAGTAAAGAGATGAAGGCACATAAAAATGTCCCAAAATTTACCATTATAGAAGATGATGCCAAAATGGTGGCGGAGAATGTAGAAGACCACTTAACAGAGTCATGGGATGACACGAAGAAGAAAATAGAGGAAATCATAAAGATATTATCATAAATGAAGGAAACATTGGAGAAACTACAATTGAGTTAAGTACAATAGAAAGAAAAGGTGCAACCACAACAAACTGTTCAGGAGAAGACAACCCCAACGTAGGAAATAATATAGATTATAGCAATGGGGAGTGAGATTTTTCCTATCACTCAGGATATGTTGTAGTTAGAAGAGAAGACAATGAAAAAACAAATATTGGATATTTATCATTTGGACTTGGCTTTTTCCAGGATCCCCACGAAAGAGTTGTACAAATTGCAAGTTAGCATCGCACAGGAAGTCCAATCTAGAGCATGCGTACACGCAACAGAGTTACAAATGGCCAAGGATATAAAGGACACATTGAAGATAAATATCAAGGAAATATAGGTTGAGAAGGACAAGTAAAATCAATGCATTTGCTAGATAGAGGAGTGAGTTGAAGAAGTCTTTAAGTCAATTCTAGACAATGCACAAGAAGGGTCACACCTAAAGATCGAGGAGAAAATTGGGAACATCACACAGGTGATGGAATATTACAATATTCATATAATGAAGTTGATCTCACATTTGAACCCAAGAACACCACCAGAGGTGAGATCACATAGAGAGAAGGAGGCTATATGGAACATAGAGGACATGGTGCAGAATGTTAAGGATATTGCAGACTTATACGAGAGAAGCACGCAACTTTGGACAAGTCTACAAGAACGAAAAAAATTGCAGAAACTAGAACAAAAGGAGGAAAGTGGTAATACATCCACATAAGAGTTGAAGAAGAAGAAAAAGGATATGAATATTTAGGAGAGGCTGAGGAGCACGCAGGAGCTCAAGAATTTACAAGAAAAGTTAAAAACTATGCATACAGAGAAGTAGATGAGGAAGGCTCAGTTGGAGTGATTGTAGTAAGATGCAGAGAAGATATTAACATAAATGGATGCAACCAAGGGTCATATGGAAACTATTAAGTTTTAGGATGAACAGATGATGAAGGAGCATCTCACAGTGTAGACTATGGAGTTTGTTGCAGAGAATAGCGCATAGGTGAAGACATGTGGTGGAGAAATGTCAGAAAGATTCCAAGAATTGGAGAAGTCTGCAAAGGAGGAAAACACTTCCTAAGTGGCTCAGAATGAGCCACAGGTTAGTGTTGGGGGATTTTTGGAGCAGGAAATTTTGGGATAAGTTTCGAGATACAGTGAAACAAATGAGGCAAAGTGGACCAAGGAAGCAGTGCACGCCAGGAAATGAGGAGAAAGTAGTGCGAAAGAAGGAAAAGGAAGTAGTGCACCAAGAAAAAAGGAAAATCAGCGTGACAGAATTGTGGATTAGCACGTGAAGGAAGTTAGAATGTGGAAAAGATAATTCCACTAAGAATTAGATTTTTGGTAGTCAATGTAAAGGGGATTTACCCATTTTTGTAATATAAATAGATGATGTATGAGGAAAATAGGATATCTTTGATCATTATCACTTTTATATGAGAGGAGTACTTTGAGCACCTTTTTTAGTATTGAGACGAAGTATCCGTTTTGAGGAGCTAAGGTGGAGTCAGGTGGATATTAACTAAGGGTTGGGTTGCAAGCTATGGAGCTTGGTACGATGTTGTTCAACCTCACCAGTACTAAAACCAATGATGTAATGCGCGACGAGCGGAAATTTTTGATGAAGAATAATAAATAAGAATAATATCTTTGTGGGCGTAGCTTAGGGGGTGAAACATGGTAAAATATGGTGTCTCATGTGTGTTTTTCTTATATGTTGCGTTGATATGATTATTATGTTGAATGAATGAATGAAGATATGCATCTGTTGGAGTTTATTTGCAACACATAATAGAATAATTATGCAGAATGAATGGTGAAAGTTAAATGAATTGTAGATCTGAACAACAATATGGTAAATCTGATCAATGTTGAAGTAGAAGAGTAAATGTTCCTAACATTCCCACGAGTTCCATCCCTTGCATGATTGCAGACACTTGGGTCATGTAATCACCCATAAGCCATCTCAGGTGAGACTACGTTATGCACTCTGTGCATAGTGTTTCCTTCTAGTTTACTAGAGGGGTCGGTGATATTTAGGGTTTTGTTGGAGAACTAAGGTAGAACCCGAGTCATCCCATACAACCAACAGTAACATAATAATTTATTTATATTAAAAAAGGGATATACAAATTATTAGGCTAAAAGCCTATAATAATTACCATAATTACAAAAGATTTCTTAATCGCATCCTCACACATAGTACTTAATATGACTAACATATAATTTGATTCTATTTAGGCATCACCCATTTCCTCATCATCACTAATGAAAACAATATACCCAAATGCAGATGAACTAACACTTCCAACTCCATTATTCTTCTCATTTGGAATCTAGGACTGTTTAGAACATGAAGATCGTGTTTAATCTTGATTAAATACTTCATAACTATGTTTAGTTTGTTCTCAACCATAAGCTGAAAGTACAACATGGGTTGTTTATTCCTTGCATTAGCTTTAACCATTTTCTCCCTTGCTTCCAGAGCACTCTTAACTAAATGAGTAGGAACTTCAGAAAATGTATGTACATATATTTTTGAATTAATCGATGATGCAGGAACATCAACTATAGAATTTTTAAGCTTAGCAAGAGTTGTATAAGTATTCCCAATATTTGAATTATTCTAGCTTCTCTGGTAATCTAAGCCTTTCATCGCCATTAGATAGGTGTAATTTTTAGGATTCACAATCATCTAATTATCTTTCATATACAAATGATCAACATAATGACCATTAAATAGAATATTTGCACGGGAAAATCTATAATTTTAATCATTCATTGGATTTCCAAAGTACAAGTTTATACTCTTCATGTCTAATCAAATGAATTATCACACAATTCCCTCAAATCGATGGTTGTATCAATCAAATTATGATTATATTCATTAAACATGGATGGAGGTTCTTCGTTAATTAGTTAATTATGATATTGTTGATGTTTGTACTTTGAAAAACATTATGATTTGTAATAATTAATAAGTTTGATTTTGTGATTGTGTCTAAAGTTTTATATTTTCATTTTTAACACTTTGAAGTTCCAAAAATGAAAAACGTGGCTCAATGGTTATGAATTATTATTATTAATAATATATATAACCCATCAAAAGGTTATAGTTGAAATGACAAAGTATGCTTATTATTATTTTATATTGAAATTTCAACTTATCTTTATGGTTATTGTTAAATTTTAACATTTTAAATAATTGGAAGGGAAATATTTTATTTGGCATATTATTTTTGAAAGGTGTACCTAATTTACTCTTGTCAATTGAAGTACAACAACCTTTTAAAATTTTCATCATGGAAGGGTTGAGTGAATATATGCCCTTCAACTTGAAATTAAGAGTATTCCTTTAAATTTGATCACTATTGACATACAATTGTAGACTTTTTTAACAATGGACTTAGAATTTTTGAGAATTCATTAAAACTCTACATCCTTGGTAAATTTTGGTAAACACTTGGAATATCAAGGGTTGTAATTTGAATTTTAAAAATAGTGTCAAAAATGATTGTGTGCATGTGTCAACTGGGTGTAGCTTGGGTGGTTGGGAGGAATGGTGTTATTCTACCCACCTAGGTGTTGGAGTTACTTCACACACAACTAGGATTTTTTTTTCCTAAGGTTTTTCTTTGTTTATTAGTCATAATTAGTCATTATCCAGTATCCTGTATTTTAGGGGAGAATATTCCACCTGGAGAATATTCTCTTTCAGTTGACACTTCAGTTTGACTAGTTGAGTTGAGTCTAGATGTTGCATTGGTTTTGTCACCATGAAACATTGGGATCATCACCATGTTAATATGCACTTGCCTTGGGATCATCACTAGAATAGAACATTACCATTGATTCCTTGATCTACTCCTCACCACACTATGTTCAGTCAGTTAATTGAAGACTAGTTAACTAGTTAACTCAGCTAGGTGGCAGTTCACTCTTGTAACTGCTCGAGAGACTAGACTAGGTGGAAGTTCACTCCCATAACTATTGGTGTGTGTCTAGATCACTCTATACCACCACTATGGCTCATTGGTTCTCCTCCCATGCACATTCATTGAGTTATACAAAGTATATCATGTGTAAATTATTCATTATTTATAACGGTTAATGAGAATTCTTCCATTGTTTCTCTCTTTCTTCTTCTTTCTTAATTTCTCTCTGCAAATGTGTGTAGTATTTTCTAGCTAGATATATTATGTGCAGGTTCAACACATTTACATGGTATCAAAGACGATGGAATAATAAGAAAAATCTACACCAAATGTTTTTGCAGGTACAAAAGATTGAAGACGACAGAAAGATGGATTTCTAAAAAGAATTCATTCTTACTCCTTACAACTACTTTGCATGGAAGGAGAGAACAATGATTCATCTCCAAAAAAGAGTATTGTACAGGTTAACCTTGAATACATATATAGAACTGACATCATCCATAGAATAATTCAAGTACTTAAATCAGATGGATGAAGCACTCGGAACAACTTGCAATCTTATTTCTCTCGATCTCATTTTTCACATATCTTCCTGTAAGAATCCCAATGAAGCTTGGACCACCTTGGAAGGGCTCTTTGGAAAACAATATGATATGAGGGGACACATGTTGGAGGTGAAACTTCTCACATTGGATCCAAAAATCTTCGACAATATCCAATATTTCTTTACAAAATTCAAGGATTTACTGTCGCAACTCAAAGCTTGCGAGGTTGATAAATTTAAGGAGGAGAAAAAAATGGTTCTCACCATTCTCTCCAAACTTGGTCTTGAATTATCTACATTTGTATCCACATTCCATTCTGTTAGATTCTCCTCTGGATCCACCTGGAAGATACCTTCTCTTGGGGACTTTATCGAATCCCTGACACAAGAGCAAACCAAGCTCATCAACATGGGAAAAATCAAAGCCCCAAAGGTGCATGCACTTACTGTGCAATATGGCAGCCACCAATATCATAAATATAAAGATAAATACAAAATTAAATCTCATGCACATCCGAAGAAGGAAGGGTACACAAAACCCTTCACCAATGCCTCTGGATCCAAAGGGGGAAAGGGAAGAAAAGGGGAGAAATGCACGTACTTTCACAAAGGATTCCATCCAGAATCTGCATGCATGAAAAAAAAATAGATCTAATGTTTCAAATACTTCATCAAAAAAACCTTGGAGATCGCATCCCCGAGGGTTCCAAGAAGAAGAACCTAGAAGATCTGAATCCCAAGAAAGGCAATTCTAGCCATGTCGTGATTGCCATCAAATCTTCTCTTGGTGCTTGGATCATATATTCAGTAGTATCACATAACATGGATGCCTCAAAAATAGTATATTCTTCATTGAATGCATGAAAAGGTCCTCCTATTCTGATGGGGGACAACTCTTCAGTTGAAGTCACCAACAAAGGAAGGATTGAACTCACCAACGGAAGCTTCGAGAATGTGTTGCATGTTCCCAAACTTTTCGTCAAACTTCTCTCCATGTATCATATGACGAATTCTAGAATTGGAAATAAATTCATATTCACACCAAATTCCATGGAAATCTATGACATGCAAACCAACTCTAGGGTTGCTACCGGAGAGGTAAATCATCAGTCTAGACTGTATACATTTTCTGAATTCATTGAACCTGATTATGCTTTATTGCTTACTCATGCTGATGAAAGTAGTAGGACATGGCATGAAAGGTTTGGACATTTTAATTTCAGATACATGCAATATATTATCAAGAAAATATTGGTTGATGGTCTACCAGACATTCATTTCTCCAAGGGAGTATGTCAGGGATGTGTTCTCAGAAAATACCCTCAAGAGAGATTCGACAAAGGAAAGTCTCAGAGAGCTTCTGCACCTTTAGATATCATCCACAATGACCTTATGTGTCCTTTTCCACATCCATCCATAAGAAAAGAAAGGTTTGTTCTCATTTTTTTTGATTATTTCTCACGTCTTACATGGATCTACTTTCTCAGGAAAAAATCCAAGGTCTTTCAACACCTCAAAGATTTCAAAGCCCCGGTTGAGACACAGTCCAAAAAGAATATCAAATTCCTCTGAACTCATAACAAGGGAGATTATGTCAATCATGAGATCCATGATATTTTCCATGAGGCAGGGATTCAGTTGTAGTACACAGTTCCCTATACTCTGCAACAAAATAGAGTTGTTGAGCGGAAAAAAAAAATATCTCTAAAGGATATGGCATCTTACATGTTGCATGCAAAGTCACTACCACAGAGACTATGGGCCAAAGCACTTCATTGTGAAACATACATAAAAAAATATATCTCCCCATAAATTTGTCAAGGATAAGACCCCCCTATGAGGCTTGGAGCGGCCTCAAACCAAAAGTGACCCACTTTCATATTTTCATTTCACGTGCATGGGCATGGATTCCCTTTGAAAAGAGGAAGGCACTTGATCCACAGAGCACTGAATGTATTTTTTTTGGATACCCCGACGGGGTGAAGGGATATAGGCTTATTGATATTTCCTCAGACCGACTCATCATTGAGCATAGTGTCCAATTCGAGGAAAGCGTCTTGCATGTACCTCAATAGTCAGAGGCATACACCTTCATTCTTCCACCTGTCTGAGATGATGAGCATGCACATGGCGACTCTTCTTCATATGAGAGTTCTAATTCATAGGACTTAGATTATTCATATTGAGAGTCAGTACATTCATATGCAAATTCAAAGTATCCATATGCAGTTGCAGAGCCAGAGAAGAGGCCCAAGTGGGCACATACTACTCTTTCGGATGCAGGGGATCTCGTCGATGATTCAACTGACACTAGTAGGACATGATCTGATTTCCAGGAGCCTCATGTTGCACTTATTGCCACTGAACCATTTCCCTCCAAGCATCTCTTCTTGGTTCAATATTCAGATCCATAGTATTATGGCCAGGTTGTTGGAAATCCCTTTTGGGAATCCACCATGCAGAAGGAGTACAAATCCCTCCTCGAGAAATAGACTTGGGATCTATTTCCCTTTCCTTCTAGGAGGAAAATTCTTAGATGAAGATGGGTCTACAGGACCAAGAGCACAGTGGATGGACAGATTAGCAAATACAAATCCAGGCTTGTTTCCAAAGGCTTTCACTAGGTGCATGGCATTGACTATGATGAGACCTTCGCTCTAGTAGTGAATATGGATTCCATACGATTGGTACTTTCCATTACAACAAACAAGGGATGGGATTAGATGGACGTGAAAAATGCATTTCTTCATGGTGATCTCTTTGAGGAGATCTATATGGAGCAACCCCAGGGATTTATTTAGGACTCATCTTTTGTCTATCGACTAAAGAAGTCCCTTTATGGCCTCAAGCAGGCTTCGAGGGCATGGTATGCCAAGATGGATTCCTACCTGTTGTCACATAACTTTATACGTTGTAAATCAGACCCAAATGTCTGCATGCTTAGGATGACTGATTCAATTCTACTCTTAGTTCTGTATGTTTATGATTTGTTGATCACCGGTTGCTCGACTTCAACAATTGTTACAGTCAAGAGGATTCTACATGACATGTTTTTGATGATGGACATGGGTCTGCTACACTTCTTTCTTGGAATCGATATTAGTCAAGATGCATCAGGCATCAAATTGTCTCAAGCCAAGTATGCACGAGATCTCCTTGAGAGATTTCACATGACAAACTGCAAGTCTGCTTCGACTCCTTTCCTACCAGGAGTCAAGCTTGATAATGGTGGGGAGAATTCACTGGTTGAAAGTACACTATACAGATAGCTAGTGGGGATCTTGTTGTCTCTCACACACTCCATACCAGACCTCTCTTATGCAATTGGCGCCATTTCCAGGTTCATTCAGGAGCTGCATGAGCTACATTGGAAGGTTGAAAATATCGTCCTTCGATACGTATAAGGAACCATCACCTTTTGGATTCATTATGAATCAGATTCTACATTAGATCTCATCGGGTTTACCGATTCTGACTGGGTTGGCGATAGAACTGATCGCAATTCCACATCTGGTTACTCACTCAGTCTTGGTTCTTGGACTATATGTTGGTTGAGCAAGAAGAAAGATACCATTTCTCTATCTTCAGTCGAGGAAAATTATAGAGGGGTAGTTAACATAACCATTTAGGCTATGTAGCTACAACATTTTCTCATTGAGTTGGGCATTGAGTTTCACCGGTTGATCATCATCTGGTGTGACAACTAGAGCACTCTAAAGTTATGCAGAGATCCAATTCATAGGTAGCGGACGAAGCACATCAAGATCCACATGAACTACATTTGGGACTTAGTACACAAGGGGATCATAAACCTATAGTTATTTCCTTCAGCAGAATAGATGGAAGACATCTTCACCAAGACCTTCACTGAGCATAAATTCCATTCTCTACGAAGTCATTGGAGTGAAGGACACAGTTGCCTAGAAATTGTAGTTCTTATTTTTACATACATTGTACTTTGAGGGGGGGGGGAGATTTTCCATGAGTTTTTCCCTCTTTCCTCACTTTATTTTAGTGTATCTTTTGTATTTGGATACCTAACATGGACTCATTTCTGGGACCCATTTTTTATTTTCACCATAGTGATGTTCAGGGGGGGTGTTGGAGTTACTTCACACACACATAGGATTTATTTTTCCTAAGGTTTTCCTTGTTTACTAGTCATACTTAGTCATTATCTAGTCTCCTATATTTTAGGGTAGAATATTCCACTAGGAGAATATTCTCTTTCAGTTGACACTTCAATTTGACTAGTTGAGTTGAGTCTAGATGTTGCATTGGTTGTGTCACCATGCAACATTGGGATCATCACCATGATAATGCGCACTTGCCTTGGTATCATCACCAGAATGGCGCATTACCCTCGATTCCTTTATCTACTCCTCACTACACTCTGTTCAGTCAGTTAACTGAAGACTAGTTGACTAGTTAACTCAGCTACGTGACAGTTCACTCTTGTAACTGCTTGAGAGACTAGACTAGGTCGAAGTTCACTCTCGTAACTATCAGTGTGTGTCCAGGTCACTCTAGACCACCACTATGGTGCATTGGTTCTTCTCTAGTGCATATTCATTGAGTTATATAGAGTATATCATGTGTAAATTATTCATTATTCATAACGGTTAATGAGAATTCTTCCATTATTTCTCTCTTTCTTCTTCTTTCTTAATTTTTCTCTGCAAATGTGTGTAGTATTTTCTAGCTAGATCTATTTTTTGTAGGTTCAACACATTTACACTAGGAACAATTCTTGCAAGTGACATGTTTGAGCTCATAAAAAATATATTATTGTAATGGCTTCAAGCCTTATTGTTGATCAGCCTTGTACCCTAAATATTCTAGGGTTTACCCAGGGTACCATCCTCTAAATGAGGGGAAGTACACGGGGGCTTTCCCCAAGTGTTGTAACTTGGAAAATAAAAAAATGATTGTGTGAAGGTGTCAAAGGGTAATTTTGAAAAAAAAATAACAAAATTTGTGACTATAATACAAATACACACACTCAATCTCAAATTACATAGCTAAGCAATATATCTAACATGTATTTGAAATCAATCAAAGGTGTTGGAGACTTAGAAATACTTCCAATTTCTAAGGTTCTGGGACTTGGACACGACTACATTTCCCTATGCTTGCTTTTTTTAAGCTCTTTACATGCTTGCATTTCACTATCCAACTTTCAGCTCTGAAAGACTTATGCTTTGTATTGAATTTAACCCCTATTTACATAATGAGGTAGTTGTAGAATCCACCATTGGAGCATACTTGTAAACAATCTAATTACAACTATCAAAGGAATTAAAACTACCTTTGTATTCATCATTAAAGAAGATTGTAAAACAACCTTTTATCATTTTCATTAAGTTTTAACAATAAAAACTTAGCATAGCCATATTACCCTGAATTTTGGATTCAAGCAATGTCATTCCTAAAAGTTTCAACAACTCAACATAGAAGGTTAACTACCTAAGTATGTTTCCAAACAACTTGTCAAACATTGGCTCAAGGTTGTTATAAGCTATTTCATACAGAATGGATCAACATCCATTTCCATTCATATTCCTATTAAAACCATTCATATGGGATACAAAAGAACCATTTAGGGTTTAGGCCATCATGGGGATGCAAAACATGTTAAGGGCATGCATTTGTATAGTACAAACATGTATTTGTCATTAACAAGGTGTGCATATTCCTCCTTTCTATGTAAACATGCAATTCCACACACTCAACATACATTTTCAACTTGATGCATGCATTTTTTCCTAACACAACATGCACTTTCCTCAATACCTTGTTTTCATGCAATTTCATAAAGCCAACATACAATTATCAGCACAAGGCTTGCATTTTTCTTCCTAGGGTGTGCATTTTTCATCATGCTCTATTTTCATGCATTTTTATTCATTTTTCCCTTTTAGGGCATGCATTTTTCACCATGGGGAATGAATAATCTTGACTAGGACAAATATTGAGATACCTACCATGACCACAATCTCGATCATGGTTGTAAGTAGATGTGTTAGATGAAGAAGCCGAAGAAGTTGAGCTAGATGTAGATGACAATGTTCTTGATGATTATTGGTTTGATGTTTTGATTGTTTTTCCAATGGCCAAATCCTTTTTGCATACAACAATTATACATTCTATGCTCGTATTTAGCCATTTTTAAAGGTATTATCAAGTTTTATGCATCAATTCGCCATGGAATAGCATGAGGTATGTGTAATCACCGTTTTGTAATGGTGTTATGATTAATTCGTCTTTAGTTGAATGATTACAATGATCTAACATTTATTTTTTCTTGCAACAAGTCGAAATTGTGATCTGGCCTTCCATCCAATCCTTCTTACAATCCTTCATCAGGATCTCCATCCAGACCTTCATCCAGACCTTCATCTGACCCTTTTTTCATGAAGTTAAATTTGCGCTCAATTTGTAGGAAGATGAAGATGAATCTGAAAAATTTGGAAAATGGATTTTGTGCCCAATATGCCTAATTAGGTCCTTCGCGAGATGTTTCCTAAAATTGTGGATGGATTGAGACCAGTCCATGGTCCTCAATCCAGTCCTCCAACCCTTGATCCGGTACTCCATCTGGCACTTGGAGTGCAGTGGAGTTGGAATTTAGCATATTGACGGGCTTCAATGGGTGAATTAGGAACATGGTTTTTTCTCCCACTCATACCCTCCATCTATGGCACTCAATGCATCTAGACTTGGGAGGTGGGAGCGACCGCTAAGTGGAGCACACGAGGATGTTAAACACAGATACTTTATGTTAAATGAATTTAATATATTTCTATTTTTAGAGAGTGTCGACCCTTTCGGTGGTCGACCTCTAAAGATCTATATAACTCTATAAATATTGTTGCCTATGCCATGAAGAGGGACACAAATTTTATTTTATACATAGACATTATTTTCATTTTGTTGTATACTTTGTTTTTGATGATTAATACCAGTGTTGCGTTAACTTCGTGACTCCGTTTTCTCACTAAAGTATTTCCACGACCTTCTGGTGGGACCACCAGTGGTCTAGGTAGTTGTTCATATCAGTATATACTTGCATCTGTATATTTTCCTTTCATATCTTTTTAATTTCGAAGTTGCTTGTTTAATTCCATTTGCTGTGTATATCTCTTTAATTTCAGATTTCTTGTTTAATTTATATCATTGTATATCTTCTCTAACTTGCATCTCATTTTCTGAATTGTGTGTATATCACAAAGAATGTGTGGACATCCATGTTTGTTTGTTTATATTTTGATTTCTAACTTTTCAATTGCAGGTTGCAATTTATTTTCTTATAAACTGTTTAATTATGCCATCATGTCTCTTTTTCATAAGTTGTAGATCACTCTACAGAATAGCAATTTAGATAGAGTCCATGGTTACCTTTTATTTAGATTTTTAACACTTTCCTTGCAGGTTGTAGTTTACTTGTTTAAGAGTTGTTTACTTATGTTGTCATGTCTTATCCTCTCTATTTCGTAAAATGTAAATCACTCTGCAAAGTATCTATTTAGATAGTGTTCATTTATCAAGTTGTGGTTTTCAAATACTCCTTGTAGGTTTTCTTAACTTGTTAATCTTGTCTCTAGCATCAACATGATAAGATAGAAGTTGATTTTGGGCTATGATATTCAATGGTAGCTTAGTTAATTTTAAGTTATTATTTTAATGAGATCCTAGTTATAGTTCTGAATTATGATTTTCCATGATACCCTAGCTGTAATTTTAAGTTTTGATTTTCAACGTAATCTTAGTTATGGATTTGAATTTTGATTTCTAATTAGCATTAGTTATGAGTTTGTAGGTTTGCAGGAATTATTGATTCTATACAAAGTATATTCAATGTTATTCTAGTCATGAATTTGAATTATGATCTCTAGGTAAGACTAGTTATGAGTTTATAGATATGCTTGAATTAGTGATTCTGAACAGAGTATTTTCTAGTAATAGTGTGATAGAGAAAATGATTGATTTTGAATCTCTTTGCACGAGGTTTATAGACTTTAGCAGATTAGTGTAAGGATAGGGTTTTCTCCCTGTAAGATAAGAGTAATTCTGAGCTTGTCTTAATATAGGGTTCACTTTGAAGAATTAATGTTGAAGGAGTGTTTACTTATTCAAATATTGTTTGCTTATTCAAAGAGTTTCTTAGTTATAGATATATCTTCAAGATTTGATTATTTAGAATAATGAGCTCACAATTTATAGTTGTAGATTACTCTATAAATTCAAAGTAAAGTTCTTTATTACTTGAGTTTATTGGAATTAGATTAGATTAGGCTAGATTAGGTTAGATTATAGATCTAGACCTGCACATACATTGTTAGCACCTCGAAGCTTACAAGCCTTGCGTTGATAATTTAATGTCGAAATAGATAGCATATATTTCACTTGACATTTTTGGCGCCATTGTCAGGGAGGTTCTAAAGGTATTAGAGCTTAGGTAGGTAGGTTTCCTTTAATTACACAATAAGGGGGAGTAGAAATGTTAAGACGAGAGATAAGAACATGCACATCCCTTTTAATGGGTCACTCCAAAGCCTTGTTGTTCCCTTTCCGCAAGAGTGTTTACTTTTTCTGCAAATTTTCTTACTTTTCGTAGTTTGTTTACTTTTCTCAGTTTGTTTACTTTCCCGAAAGCGTGCTTTCTTTCCTGCATAGTGTGTTTACTTTCCCACAATTTATTTTTCCCACCAGTGTGCTTATTTTACTACAAGAGTGCTTTCTTTTATTTATTTTATGCAAGTTTTATTTCTTTCATGCAAGTGTGCTTCCCTTTCGCAAAGTGTGTTTATCTTTCCTTCTAGTGTTTTTACTTTCATACACGTATGAGTTTGATTTCATTCCTGCAATCATATTTTATTTTATGCTTTTATTTATTTCCTACATACATGATTTATTTTATGCAAGCGTGGTGTGTTTGGTTTGCACAAATATTCTTTAAATATGTATTTCAGTTTTTTAGGTAGTTGTGATTAAAATCTTAAAAACATCTATAATAATAAAAAAAAAAATTGGGTGTTTTAAGAACCCCAGACACTAACCCCTGTGTGAGGCAGGATCCATGAACCAACAAAATGAATTTGAAAGTGACCATTAGTTTGGAAGAACTCTCTCAAATCCTAGCAGCAACTGGTATTTGTTCTTTTCATGAAGAACACATCTTGACAATAGTCATGAAATTGTCGACCTCTCCGGAAATATTAGAAGAATCAAAGTCCTATGAGCTACAAAATCATTTTCCTTTCCAAACTATGAAGGAAGCTGAAAAATTATGGACTACATCCAGTGGAGAGAAATCACTAAGACCTGAGATTGAGGAGTTCTCAACATCCATCTCAAAAGATCCTTTATGTACTTCAGAAATCAATCATCCAGAAGAAGAGGATTTGCATAGCATGATGACGGACACCATAGAAATTACTTTTGATAAACATCAAGATTACATTGAAATTTGGTTTCAAGAGGTCATCAAGCCACAATGTTATTCTCCTCTTCAACACCTTCTGATGCCAAAACAAGTAGGTTGGTTGGTTCTTCATATCTAGGTAATCACTGCGGTAACTTTTTCATATGTGGATATGGGTATGTTCTCTATCTTCTTCGCACATGGTTACATTGGAAAAGTTCTTACACTTGAATAAATATTTTCCTTTCTTTTTAGGTAGACTAGGATAATAAATAAAATTTTCATGTTGTTAGTTTAGCTGAAAGTCTAATGCAACCTCATTTTACAGTTTCTTTTTAATAAACAAACTATGAGATGCATGTTCCTGTGACTTGATCTCATTGATCTCATCAGTTTTTTATATTTTAGAGTGTGGTTTCTGACAAATAGTTTTAGAAACATTTTGCAGGTATTCATCTTACAACAAGTGAACAACTCCAAGGAGACAAAAATGGAAGTATTTTACTTAGGAAGAAGATGTTGCTATATTTGAACTATGTTGTCTGCTTAAGCACCAATTGGATAATGACTTTTTATTATCCTTAGAAATTGACTTCTTTAAATGATCCATTTTTACAAGATTTCTATCTTCCTTTCTCTCAAGGCATATTTCATGGCAGTTGCTCATAACCTCCACCACTAGAGGATATAAGGAAGTGACACCTTGTATTATCAAACCTAGAGGTCACTAGTACGATTTCCCCAAGAACCCCGAGTAGGTGAGTAAAGTATCTTTATGAAAGAGTAGAAAGAAGGCCTGATTAGCGGTTAACTATGGAAACATCAATATAACTTCAAAAAAAAGAAGAAAGTGATTACAGCTTGAAGCTACCTTTCTGTTCTTTTTCAATGGTACCATCCACTACACACTAAAGATGCTTGATTATACCATATCTTTAGATTGTCTATGCCCACTTAAGTATCCCTTACATCATGACAATCTATAAGGAATACATAAAGAAGAGTCATCCTCTAACTTAAATAAAATCCCAATTCAAAATAAAAAAATTCATAGCTCCCTCCCCATCTTCTTGCAAAAAGAAATATTTATACACAAATATTAAAAGACGGTGGACCAATCTTTATTGTAAAAGGGTGTAAGAGGCTAACCCATTGGGATACTGAACAGGTCTTCTGGTAGCGGGTACCGGCCTATGGTATGACTAGGTAAACCCATCGAAGTACTGAACATGCTTGATAGAAGCGGGGCATTCTACCTAGAGAGGGTGATGATCTAACAAAAAATAAATAAAATTACTAAATCTTAAAACCTGTCCTGATGTATGACACTACTTGTAGGCAAAGATGAAAAGAAGTATGCATGGTTAAGAAAAGGTAAATGAACTCCATCAATCTTCCATTGGGAACTAACTTTAAGACAATCCTAAGAGTCTCTCGCCTACCTCTTCTTAACTTATGTAGGATGTTTTGTCCTACAGGTGGTGCCATATTTTAACTGTCTTGTCAGACTAATGTGTGAAATTTATCTCTACACTTGGAAAAATGTAAATCTTAGGCTATTGGAAGAATTGATTGGTTTCCTATATATTTGATTGTGAGGTGTCACAATACTTAGGAGTGGAGTAGTGGTTTCCTGGGATAACAAATGCTAAGCATTGGCATCTGTATTATAAGCCATGAGAAGAGGAAGTAGGATCTCTGCCAAAATTCTGTCATATTGTTTTTACAATATCTCATGCTATTATATCAGCAGTCATTTGTATTGGCATGATAAACTTTATATTTCTAATATAATTTTATGTGTGTATAATTAATAATCTTGTTGTGCATTTTTTTATTTGTGTTTATATCTAATGTAAGGGAAGACTTCTTACAATTATCACACCGAGTCTTCCTCAAAAAAATACTTTTACTCCCTCCTCCCAAATGCCCACACCATATTCCAAAGTTGATATACCTTCTTCATATATCAAGGAGCCTAAGACTTCCTCTCTTGAGCCATCTGAACAAACCCCAGCTATTGAGAAATTGAAAAAAGAGAATGCTCAGCTACTTCAACAGTTGGCAGAACGAGAAACTATGGATTGACATTTACACCATGACATTGTTGTCCTACAAGCAAAATTAAACTCTCTTTAGCGATTGGTCGATCAGATGACCAACACCAATCACAGTCTCATGATGAAATTGAAACATCACAAAAGGCCTAAAGCAAAGTTCCCAGGGCATGAGGGAGAAGGTGCTCCATTTTTGTTTGCAGAGGGACCTGCAAATCCTTAGGCATGGGAGAAATGTTGGTTTGGTGTTTTGACTGTTTTTTCAATGGCCAAGTCCTTTTTTCATACGACAATTATGCATTCTATGCTATTATTTAGCCATTTTTAAAGGTATTATCAAGATTTATGCATCAATTCACCAAGGAATAGCACGAGGTATGTGTAATCATCATTTTGCAATGGTTTTATGATTAATTCATATTAAGTTGAATATTTACAATGATCTAATGTTTCTTGTTTGCTTGCAATAGGTTGAAATTGTGATTTGGCCTTCCATCCATTCCTTCATACAGTCCTTTGTCTGGACCTCCATCTATACCTTCATCCGGACCTTCATCCATACCTTCATCCGACCCTTTTTCCAGGCAGTTTACTTTGAGCTCAATTTGTGGGAAGATGAAGTTGAATCAGAAAAATATGTCACATGGGTTTTGTTCCCAATATGCCTAATTAGGTCTTGCCCAAGTAATTTCATAAAATTGTGGATGGACTGAGACAAGTTTGTGGTACTCGATCCATCCCTCCAACCCTCGATCTGGTACTCCATCTGACACTCGATTTGGCACTGGGAGTGAAAGGGAGTTGGCGGTTAGCATATCAGGGGGCTTCAATGGGAAAATCAGGAACATGGGTTTTGCGCCCACTCATACCCTCCAGCTATGGATACTGACACATCAAAACTTGGGCGGTTGCAGTGACCACTAAGTGGAGCACACGAGGCTGTTAAACAAATATGCTTTCTTTTAAATGCATTTAATGTGTTTCTGTTTTTAGATAGTGTCAACCCTTCCAATGGTCGACCTCTCAATCTCTGTATAATTCTATAAATATTGCTTCCTATGCCATGAACAGGGAAACAAATTTTAATTTATACACATACATTATCTTCATTTTGTTGTATACTATGTTTTTGATGATTAATACCAATGTTGTGTTAACTCAATGATTGTGTTTTCTTATTGAAGTATTGTAACGACCTTCTGGGGGGCTACCTGTGGTCTAGTTAGTTTTTCATATTAGTATATACTTGCATATGTATATTTTCCTTTCATATATCTTCAATTTTGAAGTTGCTTGTTTAATTCCATTTGTCGTGTATACCTCTTTAATTTCAGATTGCTTGTTTAATTTATATCACTGTATATCTTCTCTAACTTGTAGCTCATTTTCTGAATTGTGTGTATATCACAGAACATGTGTGGACACCTATGTTTATTTGTTTATATTTTGATTCATAACATTTCGATTGCAGGTTGTAATTTATTTTCTCATAGACTGTTTAAGTATGCCATCATGTCTCTTTTTCATAAGTTGTAGATCACTTCATGGAATGGCAATTTAGACAGAGTCCATGGTTACTTTTTATTTGGATTTTTAACACTTTGCTTGCAGACTGTAGTTTACTTGTTTAGGAGTTGTTTACTTATTTTGTCATGTATTTTCCTCTCTGTTTCGTAGAGATGTAAATCACTCTGCAGAGTATCTATTTAGATAGTGTTCATTTATCAAGTTGTGGTTTTCAAATACTCATTGTAGGTTTTCTTAACTTGTTAGTCTTGTCTCTAGCATCAGCATGATAAGACAAAAGTTGATTTTGGGTTATGATCTTCAATGGTAGTGTTGAGTTGATAAAAAGGTATAAATATTCTCTTTACTACTATGGTTTATGATATATTATTGATTGATTTTTCTATTAATTAGAAGTAATTAGAAAAGAAAATGATAAAACTTCTTTTAGAAATATTATTGAATGATATTATATATTTTCTGAATTTCGGTTTGAATCGTTTTGATTTTATTGGAGAAATAGACAAATTGTTGTTAACTCAAGATGGTTAAGAAGATCATGAAGATGCCCAGGCCATTGGAGATCGAAGAAATCAGGCACAAAACAATTTAGAGGAAGATTGACTCTTTATTGTCATATTCAGAAATAGTAAAATCAATCTTGAGGATCTCTCGATCCTCGGGATAGCTTAATTTACTCATGTCATTGTAATATATAAAGGATAGTGAACAATAGAGAGATACAAAATAAATTCAACCAAGCATTCAGATCTCTGAATTGTTGACATTCTGTACAACAGTCCATTGTAAATGATTTACCAGATATGGAATTAAAGAAAGCCTTGAGCATTTTGATCATCTTTGCGTATTGAGTTTTTAGTAGTAGTACCTTCTGAAGACCGTGGGCCCAGCCAGAAGGATTTATTGTCTCATTTGTAATCGTATCAATTCTATTTCATTTCTGTGATTTAAATTCCCTAGCAATAGTTAAGATAAATTCGTGAGTGTGTTGATTCTTTTATGAATTGATTATGATGTTCATTTGTAGAGAATATATGTTTCATTTAAAAATTATTGATTGTCGTTCCATTTCCAATCATTGTTAGTTTATTTCTTGTGAATTCGTTTCACTTTCTCATATGATGTTCCTTTTATCAAATTTGCATTTGTTGTTCCTTTCGCTTAATTCACATTTTTTGTTCCTTCTTTAATATTCAGTAATTCATTGTTCTTTTCCAGCATGTTAAATAATCATTCATTGATTGATTCATTAAGTGTTTGCATAGATTAAATCATTGTTTCTTAGCTAGATGAATTCAGCAAATTGATTGATGTTTTGATTTACAGTCTGTTATTGATCAGATTACAATTATGTTGAGTGAGTTATTAGTTTCAGAGTTTTTTAATGAATGCATGAAGAAATTGAGTATTGCAGTAATTTAGATAGACTTGGATTTTTTTTAGCTACATGATTTAAACCTCTACGACTATCTGCATAGACTTTGCTGACATTATTGAAAGAGAAGATGAATCCTCGGTTGATAAATTAATGTGAAACTAAGGTTGTTTTTAGGACATCTTTAGAGCCCAACATTTTGGCATCGTTGTCAGGGATAATGTCAAAGATAGCATAGGTTATGTCTCTGGACGATGAGGTATTGAAAAAGGAAGGTAAGAACCTGCATAGGAAACAAGTAAAATTCTTGTGCCAACACCTACCTTCAGCTGATGCATAGAGGTTATATAGGTGCACATAATTTGTGTCTATGTGTATGACTAAGAAGAAAGAACCTAAAAAATTAAAAGCCCCACCAAAAAATACAAAATACCAAGGCTTGGTGCCCCTTGGAAGGAGCACTTTCGTAGACAAAATCATCTGAAAAGATGAATCTCAAGCCTCGGTTGGACCTCGAAAAGGTTCTACCCAAATTACTCAAGCAACAAATTCACCAACTGCAGCTCATTCTGAGGTTCATAGCAGAACTAAAGGGACTGAAATTTTTTTCCAAAATACACTTACTCCACCTCTCAGTCCTTTAGATGAAGGAAATTCTTGTAATTTGAAAGAAGGAGAAGGGGAAACTAGTGGACTTGCTGAGGCAAACCCACCACCACCTGTTCCTAGATCTCTTGTGATTTTGATAGGATAAGGAACACCTTAAATCCCATGTATAGGTAGCCCGATTAAATATCCTAAGGGACCAAGTAATCAACCACCCTAAATAGAACACCCAGAACAAGAAATCCCTGAAGGCTATTGGCATATCTTTGACCAAATGGCACAACAAAATCAACCGTGAACCTAGAATTCCACTTTGGAATATCCTATAGTTGATCTGGTTTCTAATGCCCCAATGAAATCCATTCCATTACAGAATCTTCCAGCCTTTAATGAATTTATCTTAGAGGGCCCTAACGTGTTATTATTCGAGTTTGATGTCCTTTGTAGAGGTTATGACTACACCTCTGAACCCCCAAAAATGAAGATATTTCCTTCCACTTTGAAAGGAGAAAATTTACGATGGTTTATGGGATTAGGGGGAGGAACTATAAATTCATGGGATGAAATGAAACAATCCCTCCTTACGAAATATCAAGACTACTATAGAACTGGGGATTTAAAGGATGAAATATTTAAAATGATTACAAGAGAAAATGAAACACTAGAAGAATATGTTGAAATATTTCAATATAACCTGCAGAGATAACCTTACAATACATTACCAGGTGAGATACTTAAAGCCACTCTAATAAAAGGTATGAAGGACGAATGGGTAGAAACATTGAACTTAATGGGAAAAGGTTATATTTATCAAAAAAGATATGATGATGTTGTCCAAATCTGAATTAGGTGTTCACGCTGGAGTTCACGAACCATATTGGGAATATGGGCTCCCCTCTCCAGAAGTAGCAACATTACTAGTGGGAGTGTCACCCGAGCAGAGATTGGTAATCTTTTAGAAAACTCTAAAATAGATATTTTGGGTACTCTGACTACACAATTGGATGTTCTGCAGTTTAAATAGAAACAAGAAGAAGGAGAACAATCGTTTGCTATATTTTTTCCATGATGCAGAAGGAAACATGGTTTAAGAGAGTGTCCCTTGGATGTGGTGTGGACCCGCGCCATATGTGCCAAAGACCATGCAATAGAGCAGTGCCCATCACTCCCATGACTAAAATTTTTCTTTAAAGAATTAGAAGAGGAAACAAAACTAGTATATATGATGGCTCAGTGTCGCAAATGGAAGGCTCAACCCCTAAGTACGCTACATGATCCTTCCTCTTAATTTTATGGGAAGTATAATCAACAACATAATTCTGGAAACACATGGTAGGGCCAACCATTTTCTAATACCACCTAGCACTCCCAACAATATCCTACTGCACCCTGGACAAATCAACTAGTTGCTAATTCTACTTTTCCTAACTTGCAATACCCTACCCCATTTTGCCAGAATTCAAATAATAACCCCTATTCTTCACAGTGGACTAGCACAACTACCCAAGCCCCCAATTGGAATCAAAACTCGCAGCGCCCCATGGGACTGACTAATCAACCCATGCGAATGAATCCTCAAGCTCAACCCACTTTACAAGCTCCACTTCAATTACCCCATAATCCTCAACCTCAAATGCACCCTCAATTACTAGCTCAACCCAACCCAAATCCTAATAACAAACCAGTCCAACTTGTGCAAATTGTCGAGAAATTGGAGGGTGCAATGAACTTTGGTTGAGATCAGGGCATGTACTTTCTCTTGAGGAAAGAAACGTTCATCAAGAACAGGAGAATGAGAATAATATACAACCAACAATAAAACCATCGACTGTGCTCATAACAAAAGAAACAGAGCAGGGGGGAAACACAATTGAGCAACAGAATCCTGACGAAGACATAATTTCTCCTCCCCTGTTTCCCGAGAGACTAATGATAGAAAAACCATATGTACATCCTAACTTTGATACCGTTGGGAACTAAAGAATCTATGTGTTAAAATTCCACTCTAACAGGCTTTGCAATATATTCATATTTATGCAAAAACAATTAAAGAATTATGTGGGAAGAAGCCCGTAAGGAAAACTAAGAATCCATCAACTGTTCATGTAGTAGAAACTTTGTCCGATCTTATTCTAGGAAAGCAGGAGCCAGTCAAGTACACGGACCCAGGGAATCTCGTGGTAATGGTTCAGATACATGGTTGTTTCTTTCCAAATACACTGGTGGATTTGGGGGAAGCCATTAATATTCTGACCATGGAGACCTATAACATCCTAGGTATCACATCCTTCGAACCTACTTCAACTATGTTAGAATTGGTTGATAGATTGGTAGTTAAACTAGTTGAAACATTACAAGATATAGCAATTTTTGTGAACTCTTGGGAATACCCAGTTGATTTCCTAGTTATCAACCTAAGAAGTAGACTCGATGGACACCCATTGATATTAGGGAGACCATGGCTAGAAATAGAAGATTCATATACAATATGTCGCACAAGAAACATGACAAATTCTAGAGGAAGTACTATAAATAACCTTATCATGTACCCTCCAGCTAAACCAAGTCTTCATGTCATACATCAGTAGTTGCAACCACCTAGATATCCAAAAGAAAATCTATGATCTCCCCTCACACTGAAAGAATCTCTTGGGCTCAAAAATCAACTAGAATATGATGTGATCAACAGCTTCATTAACATCCCAACTGTGGTAAGCAACCGAACATGTCAAATTCTAAAAGTTGTTTTAGATAATGAATCACGGGGAGATCCTTTGGAAGAATTGATGGAGCAACAAATTCCCACTATTGTTTTCCATAACAACATTTCAATCAAAATCAGACCAGGAAGATTTATGAATATTAATTCCAATTTGAATGAGCAACAACAACAAAAAATGATTCAGATCCTTTCTAACTATCAACAGGATTTTGCTTGGGAGTATCCCAACATGAAGGGCATTGATCCCCAACTCTGTGCACATCATATATATATTGATAAATATGCCCGACCCATACGATAGCCCCAACAGAGATTGAATCTGCATCTCAGGGACGTTGTTAAAGAAGAATTATAGAAACAGTTGGATGTAAATTTCATATATCCTATTTCAGACAGTCGATGGGTCTCTCCACTGGTAATCATCCCCAAGAAGAATGGGAAGTGGAGAATCTATGTAGACTACAAAGAACTCAATAAATATAGATGGCTTTAGTAGTTATAATAAGATTCAGATTGGTCCAGAAGAACAGGATAAAACTACATTTACATGTCCCTAGGGTACCTTCGCATATAGAGTATTTCCCTTTGGATTATGTAATGCTCTAGCTACATTCCAGAGAGCTATTTTAAGCATATTTTATTATTTGATTAATGAAGGACTTGAAGTTTACATGGATGATTTCACCCCTTATGGAACTGACTTTGATCAAGCTTTAAGCAATCTGGAGAAGGTATTGGAACGATGCATTGCTACCAGGATATGTTTAAGTCATGAGAAATGTCATATGATGATGACTAAAGGTGTGGTACTAGGACACTATTTCTATAGATGGAATCAAGGTAGACCCAACAAAAATAGAGGTAATCCCTAATCTTCCTACACGTCGTACACAAACTGAGGTACATAGTTTCCTTGGTTGTGTGGGATATTATCGCAGATTCGTAGAAGATTTTTCAAGAATAGTTGTACCTTTACATGATTTAACTGGTAATGTGGAATTTCAGTGGTCTGATAAGTGTGATGTTGCATTTGCAGAACTCAAAAGGCTGGTTTCAACAGCACCGGTGCTTAGAGGACCAAACTGGAAATTACCATTCCACATCTCTTCAGATGCATCAGATATCACCATAGGCACTATCCTTGGATAGGAAGAAGATAAGAAACCTTATGCTATTTATTTTATCACAAAAAACCTTACTCCTGCTGAATTAAATTACACAGTAACATAAAAAGAATTTTTAGCCGTTATTCATGCTATTAAGAAATGTTGCCACTATATTATAGGATATCCAGTTATTTTGTATATTGATCATTCTGATATCAAATATTTAGCTAACAAACCAATTACTAATGGACGGGTTACTTGGTGGTTGTTTTTATTGTAGTAATTCAACATCACCATCAAGGATCGACCCAGAAGAGAGAATATCATTGTAGATTTTTTGTCTCATGTACCCAAAACAGATAACTCTTTGATAGTTGAAGACCAATTTCCAGACGAACACTTATTCATTGTCACTATTAATATGCCTTGGTACATTGATGTAGTGAATTATCTAGCAGCTGGGAAACTACCAGCACACCTATCATCAAGATAAAGGAAACTAATCGTTCATCACAATGCACATTTCACCTGGATTGGTGGATATCTTTTCCACACAGGGTATGACCTTCAGATCCGAAGATATGTCAAAGACGATGAAATTTATGATGTCTCGAAGGCGAGTCATGACGAGCCCTGTGGCAGACATTTTGCAGACCACGGAACTAGGAATAATGTTTTACAGATGAGCTACTATTGGCCCTCAATATTCAAAGATGCAAAGAAGTATGTCCAGGCCTGCGACAACGGTCAGAGGATGGGATGACCAAGCCAAGTTGATGAAATTCCCCTACAAACACAAGTAGTGGTGGAACCTTTCGAGAGATGTGCACTAGATTGTGTTGGCCCCTTCAACCCAAAATCAAATCAGAAAGCTTATATACTAGTTGCAACAAACTATATGACCAAGTGGGTAGAAGCAATTTCCTTGCCAAATGCAACTGAGGAGGTAGTCATTAAGTTTCTCTTTAAATTTTTTGTACGCTATGGATTACCCAAGGAAGTAATCACTAACGGAGGATCACAATTTACAACACATAAAATCATGACCACTCTGTGCAATTATCACATTAAACATAGAGTTATCTCCCCATACCACCCATAGGAAAATGGACAAGTACCAATAAATTCTTGGAGGCAATCTTGACAAAAACATTCTAAACAAACCATCAAAATTGGGCAGTTGATCTTTCAAATGCCTTATGGGCCTATCACACAACATGGCATAACACTACTGGCTACTCTCCTTATAACCTAGCCTTTGGAAAAGAACATATTTTTCCAATTGAATTTGAGATCAAGACTCTAAGAATGGCCCAAGAAATTGGACTGGATCTTATGGAGGCACACACATAATGCTTATAGCAGCTCAATGAGTTAGATGAAGCACACATGTTCTCCCTTTAGTGCACAACTATTATTCAACAGCAGAGAGCCAGTTGGCATGATAAGCATATCAAGAAGAAATCCTTCTAGAAAGGTGATTGAGCGCTTCTATATGATTCCAGATTTCAGGAATTTCCTGGGAAATTGCAGACAAGGTGAATGGGACCATGAAATCAATGGATTTCATGATAATGACACTATCACTTTAGTTACCATCGATGGGTCCGGTTCTCCTTTACTGGTAAATGGACATTGGCTAGGAGTCTACCATCAACCTCTTTCAAAAGCATCATTTTTCCAAGAAGTAAGTAATGATCCTACTGTTCAGATTTTAGTTGGTTGGGAAGGTAACCCAATAGCTTCAGCTTCATAAAATTGTTGTTTTTATCAGCATTGTACATATTGTGTATAGCTTTCTTTAAGGATTTGATTGAGTTTTTAGATTTTTACTTTAAAGATCTTTGGAGAATAAAAACTAGAAAAGATGATTGTAATTAATATAATTAGCACTCTTTTTTGTTCTTTATCAAAAACTTCAAATTGCTCCTGTCTCACTTTGAAGAATCCATCGAATATAAACCTTGTTTTACAAAGAAAATGAATATGTCATATTCCACAAAAAAATAGGGTGACTGCACTAAAAGAATGTGCAGTGTTAGTAAATAGAAAATGAATGCATGACACTACAAACCATCCAATACTTCGATCATTGAATAAACCTACCCATAAAAATTAAATGAATTTAGTTGATGACTGATCAATCCTAGATTCGCTAAAACAAAAATGTATGTGGGAGGTATCCAATTACTTAATTAGATGGTTAAAAAAAAGAGTTGAACATCATCGTTGTCGTTCATTTGAACATAACGGTTGTCGTTCCATTTGTTTCGATTGTTGTTCCCTTTGAGGGTAGTGTTGTTCATTAAAACGTAATGAATGTCGTCCCCTTTGTTGCGATTTTTGTTCCCTTTATGGATAGTGTCGTTCATTTGAATGTAATGACTGTCGTTCCCTTTGTTGTGATTGTTGTTCCCTTTGCAAGTAGTGTCGTTCATTTGAAAGTAACAACTATCGTTCCCTTTGTTGTGATTGTCGTTCCCATTTTGTGAGTCATATCATTCATTCAAATGTAACATATGTCATTCCCTTTGTCGTGATTGTCGTTCCTTTTTTTTCGAGTAGCGTGATTCATTCGAAAGAAACAAATGTTGTTCCTTGTGCGGTTGTTTTTTTTGTTGTTCCTTTCCTTTGAAAGTAACGATTTTTTTCACCAACAACACGTCCTTATGATACATTTAGCCAATCCTTTGGGTACAAACTTCACTAACTAATTTTCAATAGAATTACTCCTAATCATCATGGTAATGATCTATCATTTTATTTTTGTGGACTATCTAGCGTATCTTATCAAATTGTTCATGGATTGATTTTTCCGAATTGTCTTAATATTGTTCATAATCTTTAACCACCATAATTGGTTCTTTCCCCTATATATACATATACTTGAATGATAATTTGCCTTCACATCATAATAAGGAGTCTAAGGAACATTTTTACTTGGCACTCTTACACTTCTTATGCCATCCCACACTCTTAAGGAGTAGATGAGCCTCCCTTAAAATAAATAAATAAATAATAATAATAATAAAAGAAAAGAAAATAACCTTCTTCCAAATAGGATATGGGGTCTCATCATTAGCCAACCTACCACGATCATAAGAGATTAACATAAGTGACATTCCCACTATGGCTACCACACTAGGGAAATGGCCTTTGGCATTCAATGTCAAAGGACGAGAGGTCTCATCACAATATAGATTGTTCATTTAGGTTACAATCTAGTGAGTGGCATTGTTGTTATTTGGCTACCAAACCAGGATAGTGTCCTTTTTGGGAGAATACTATTTAAACTATTTATTGAGGACACTGGCTCATATATGGGCTAAAAGGAAACCTTGTCAAGGCTATGGATGCCTGTAGGTAGCAGTGTCTCTCCCTATGGTATGGAAGTTTATCTTAAATACACTAAAAAAAATTGTGTTCCTAGATTTCCTTTCTTAAAGAAAGGGGGTTTATCAGCCCAGTTATATTCAACACAAGGGAAAGTAATAAAGTTATGACATGTGGAATATTTATAAAAATGTGAACAAATTTAGACAACTCGGAGTATTCTTCCTTAAACATATTTGAACATGGGTATTTAAACTTGTACTTCCCAAAAAAGGTGTGATTATCATTCATGACTAACATTAAAGTGATTTTAAAGTTATTAATGAGTGTTCTCTGAGTGGCGGTGGAGTAGTAATTATCCTTCAGTTGAACTGACTGCCATCATTACTATCACACAAATCGACGATCGAGGTCGACCTTTTAATTTATCAGGGGGAGGATATTATGCATGTTTATCGATAGATCATAATGATTACAATTAATGGTAAAATTCGTATTTCTATATACATTTGTTGTTCTATAATTTTTACCATTTCTAGTAATATTCTCCCACAAGATGGTCTAACTAAGTTTGCAGTCGGGAACGATAGTTGTGCTAACTTATTTACAGAATACATGGACGGACGAAGCATCTGCCAAGAGACCACATTGTTGCAAGTAACTGACCAAGCAAGGGAAATTTTACATCATCTGGGATGGATAGAATACTTCAACAGATTGTGGGGATTTGACATAAATATCACGCTATCATTTTTCCAATACTTACAGAGGGGAGTCTCAATAATTCGAGAAATACAAATTCTGGTTATTGATGCAATCATATATGAGGTAATAGGCCTCCCAAATGAAGGAGCATAGTGGACCAGGAAATACACAACACTCAAGGAGGTTGTGGAGTCCTTCACGAAACCGGGAGAAGAATTCGACAAAAAGGGGAAAGGACTCAACCCCACTGCTCTCAACGAACCATGGAGGGAGCTAGCAAGATTAATACAAATATATATCACATGTGATGGGTGATCTGATGTGGTGATACCGCACCACCTCAAACTGTTGGCAGCACTAAAAAAAAGTTCAGTGATAAATTTACCATTATTTTTAAATGCCATTCTACATGAAGTCACTGCAAGGACCTAGAAAGACAAAGACCCTACCAATGTAATTAGTCACCAAAGGCTAGTAAAATTGATATTAAATAGGGCCTTAAACCATACACAAATAAATTGGGGAGATTTAATTGATCCTGATAGGCCCCTACAAATTGAGAAACTTTAAGTCCACCATGAAATTCCCCCACAGGGAATTGAGGTAGCCCAGATAGAAGGAAACAATGCCCAAATTGAAATTCCAGTACCCCAAACTAAAATGGAAGAATACCCCATTCGGTTGGCAGAAACTCAGAGAATACAAGAAGGAACATCAAATAAGAAGAGACAGAGAACAATTTATGTTCCTGAAACCTCCACTATAAAAGAAGAAGGGGTAAAAAAATAGTACAACCTGAAAGCACTCAGAAAATTTTACAGACAAAACAACCATCACATGAAACCCCTGCAGAACAATAAGATGATTTATTCAGGAGCTATGAAGAAGAGATGGCCCAAGTATTGGGAAATTTAGGGACATAATTTACTAAATACACAGACAGGTCCAGAGAACCCCAAGCACCAACTTCCTCTCATTCAAACCCTATATTGGATCTTCCTGATATGGAGATGTCATCTCTTGAGGGAACAAAGCATCTAGAACCTCACATTGAGGTAACCAGTCCAGTCCTTTAGAACAAACATATCACCCATAAGAAACAAGGAAGTAGTTACCATATGATCAAGGTGGGGAAGACCTTGAAACTCCCCATAAACAGGAAGAAACACCAGGAAAAGGAAACAACAAAATCAGAAAATTAAAACATGAAAACAAGATATTGAGGAAAAGGGTTAAGAAAATAAAAGTATTAAAATAGAAAGTAGGAAGATTGAAAGAAACAATTAGACAACTTAGGAAGTAATGGGAACAAGCTGACAAGGCCCACGAGAAAAATAAATCTAAGAGGCCTAGAGTACAAGGAAGAAATCCACTTCCCAAAAGGACAGTTCACACCAATTTTGTGGGAATACAAATAGAATTGCATGCTCCTTTGGAAACAGTTGAAATAAAAACTCGGACAGAGATTCCAGCAATGGAAGAAACAACTGTTCAAACTAAAGGAATATTTCTTGCAGATTTTCCTGCTCCTTTGGGAACAATTGAAATAGGAAACCAGATAGATGCTCCAACAAAAAAATAGGCAGTTGTTTAGATTGAAGAAGAATTTCATTCCCCTAAACAGGATTCCATTCCCTTGACCAGGATTCCATTATTAGTAGGTTGGAAGAAGAACTGGTACAATCCTAACAAACCCTAACTCAATGCAGAAGTGAAATGGTAGCAGTGTCAGAACATCAGAAAGTTGTCAAACAACTTCAAGCCATGTCAACAATAGAGACTGAGACCTTTGTTGAGATTAGCAGAGTTAAAGAAAAGGTGAAAAAGGTACAGGGCCAACTTGATGCAGCCTTGGAGCAGATCAAAGAAATTTTCTATGTTTATTCTAATATAGTAGCTTGCAGATCCCCTGCTACTAATTACACCTTATTTCTATTAGAACATTATATGTTGCTAAGAGTGAAATCTATTAGAGCAGGCAACATTTTGAGTTTACCACAGTTTCTAATTTTGTTTCATGTTTTAAAGAACACGAGGATGGAGTACAATATTTTTTGTGTGAACTATACCTTCACAACTTCATCCTAGAAGAAAACATAAAAGAGAACCCCAATCCTTTCACTGGGGACATACAGTTTCAAGCATTCTTGTCTTTTTCCAAAAACCAAACCGGGTGGGCTAAAGCACCTAAGGTTTTCATGAAAAGAGAGACTAGACTAGACCTATGGATCAGAGGGGAACCCTCTAAATCCTTGGACACCATTATGCAACATAGAACATTCATGAAGAGGGAGAAGGTTGTAGAATATTTGGCTCCCATCCATAGACATGTTGTACATTCAAGTCTACAGTATTTTAGAGAGCTTAAATAATAATCCCTTTTTATTTCTAAATTAAGATGGAATGTCCCTTTAAATGAAGTCGAGAACAAGGAACCATTTGGTTTCATAAATTTTCACGCAGCCACCTTCAGGTTAGAGAAGTATGCCAGAATGATCCTAGATGAAGGGCCTGCCTAGATTGGATGCATGTACAATCCTCCCATTATTTTGTATCCTCCAAATGGTTATCAGAGTAATTATGAAATCCGTGAGAAGGAGGAAGATGCTTCTTTTGATGAGCTTAAAGGTAAGAATGGCTTCAAGAGGCCTAGAGAATATACCTCTCCTCCCTTCAGTATCACTACTTTACATGTAAACTCTCTGATAGCATGAGGACATGCAAAAAGGTAAGTTGGGGGGTATGTTGATTTGAGAAAAAGGTATAAATATTCTCCTTACTACTATTCTTTATGATATATTCTTGATTGAATTTTATATTAATTAAAAGTAATTAGGAAAGAAAATGATTAAAAAGTCTTTTAGAAATATTATTGAATGATATTAGATATTTTCTTAATGTTGGTTTGAATTGTTTTGATTTTATTGCCGAAATAGACAAATTGTTGTTAACTCAAGCTGGTTAAGAAGATCATGAAGGTGCTTAGGCCATTGGAGATCGAATAAATCAGGCACAAAACAATTTAGAGGAAGATTGACTCTTTATTGTAATCTTCATAAATAGTAAAAGCAATCCTGAGGATCTCTCGATCCTTAGGATAGCTTAATTTACTCATGTCATTGTAATATATAAAGAATAGTGAACAATAGAGAGATACAAAAGAAATTCAACCAAGCATTCATATCTCTGAATTGTTGACATTTGTATAGCAATCCGTTGTAAATGATTTACCAGTTATGGAATTAATGAAAGCCTTGAGTGTTTTGATCATCTTTGTGTATAGAGTTTTTAGTAGCAGTATCTTTTGAAGACCGTGGGCCCAGTCGAAAGGAATTATTGTCTCATCTGTAATCGTATCAATTCTATTTCATTTCTATGATTTAAATTCCCTTGCAATAGTTAAGATAAATTTGTGAGTGTGTTGATTCTTTTATGAATTGATTATGTTGTTCATTTGTAGAGAATAGATGTTTCATTTAAATATTATCAATTGGCATTCTATTTCCAATTGTTGTTAGTGTATTGCTTGTGGATTCCTTTCACTTTCGCATACGTTGTTCCTTTTATCAAATTCAAATTTGTTTTTCCTTTCGCTTAATTCACATTTCTTGTTCCTTCTTTAATATTCAGTAATTCGTTGTTCTTTTCCAGTAGGTTAAATAATCATTGATAGATTGATTCATTAAGTGTTTTCACAGATTAAATTAGTGTTTCTTAGCTAGATGAATTCAACAAATTGATTGATGTTTTGATTTACAATGTGTTATTTATTAGATTACAATTCTGTTGAGTGAGTTATTAGTTTAATAGTTTTTTAATGAATGTGTGAAGAACTTGATTATTGCAGTAATTTAGATACACTCAGATTTGTTTTAGCTACATGATTTAACCCTCTACGACTATCTGCATAGACTTTGCTAACATTCTTGACAAAGAAGATGAATCCTCGATTGATAAATTAATGACAGACTAAGGTTGTTTTTAGGACATCTTTAGAGCCCAACAAGTAGCTTAGTTAATTTTAAGTTATGATTTTAATGAGATCCTAGTTATAATTCTGAATTATGATTTTCCATGATACCCTAGTTGTAATTTTAAGTTTTGATTTTCAATGTTATCTTAGTTATGGATTTGAATTATGATTTCTAATTAGCATTAGTTATGTGTTTGTAGGTTTGCAGGAATTATTGATTCTATATAGAGTATTTTCAATGTTATTCTAGTCATGAATTTGAATTATGATTTCTAAGTAGTACTAGTTATGAGTTTATAGATTTGCTTGAATTAGTGATTCTGAACAGAGTATTTTCTAGTAATAGTGTGATAGAGAAATGATTGATTTTGAATCTCTTTGCATGAGGATTATACATTGTAGCAGATTAGTGTAAGGATAGGGTTTTCTCCTTGTAAGATAAAAGTAATTGTGAGGTTGTCTTAATATAGGGTTCACTTTGAAGAATTGATGTTGAAGGAGTGTTTACTTATTCAAAGAGTTTCTTAATTATAGATTGCTCTTCAATATTTGATTACTTAGAATGATGAGCTCACCATTTGTAGTTGTAGATTACTCTATAAATTTAAAGTAAAGTTCTTTATTATTTGATTTTATTGGAATTATATTAGATTAGTCTATACTAGGCTAGAATAGAGCTCTAGACCTGAACATACAATGGTAGCACCTCAAATCTTACGAGCCTCAGGTTGGCAATTTAATGTCGAAATAGATAGCATATATTTCACTCGACAATGATCATATCAACAATGCAATTATTGAAAATGACATTGATGATGATGTTTCTATGGTAAATCCTTTCAATGCCTATTCTGAATCAAAAGATACATATGTGGAGTTGGACGAAGAAGAAGATCAATGATATTGAATTGTTGAAATGTAGATCGAGGTATGTGATGATACATTTTCTATGATTTATTCTCTTTAAATTATTTTTTTATATGGTTTAATTATGTGTTGTTAAGTTTTATGTCATTTTATATGTATCATTAGTTGGTTAAAGTCATTGACCTAGATTTCACTCATAACCCACCAATCTATAACCTCCTAACCCATATTGAGCATGTGCTAATTGATTTCAACTATCAAGCAATATTGATAATCAACCACAACATTTTAACCCTCCACCCAATAATGTTGGTAACTTTCTAACCATCCAACCTCATCCACCATAGGAACCATATGCATGCTCCAAAACCACTACCCAGGAACTAAATGGAAACTTTGAGTTGCAAGTGTCATATGGTATCCATTATAAGGTTTAACACAAAATATTTTTGGGGGGATTTAGACGTGGTTTAGGGTTAAGGGTTAGGATTTAGGGATTAAGGGGTTTACGAGTTAGGGGGTTTACATGCTAGGAGATTTATGTTGGGTATGTGTTATATTCTTTGCATGTGTGTGTGTGGGTATGTCATATTTGATAACTACATATGACGATCCCAAATTCCTTTTCTCTTTGTGTCTTGTGCACTCGGTT
>JZKD02S1868602.1:70750-82218 GCA_000966675.3 Picea glauca
AACCGAGTGCACAAGACACAAAGAGAAAAGGAATTTGGGATCGTCATATGTAGTTATCAAATATGACATACCCACACACACACATGCAAAGAATATAACACATACCCAACATAAATCTCCTAGCATGTAAACCCCCTAACTCGTAAACCCCTTAATCCCTAAATCCTAACCCTTAACCCTAAACCACGTCTAAATCCCCCCAAAAATATTTTGTGTTAAACCTTATAATGGATACCATATGACACTTGCAACTCAAAGTTTCCATTTAGTTCCTGGGTAGTGGTTTTGGAGCATGCATATGGTTCCTATGGTGGATGAGGTTGGATGGTTAGAAAGTTACCAACATTATTGGGTGGAGGGTTAAAATGTTGTGGTTGATTATCAATATTGCTTGATAGTTGAAATCAATTAGCACATGCTCAATATGGGTTAGGAGGTTATAGATTGGTGGGTTATGAGTGAAATCTAGGTCAATGACTTTAACCAACTAATGATACATATAAAATGACATAAAACTTAACAACACATAATTAAACCATATAAAAAAATAATTTAAAGAGAATAAATCATAGAAAATGTATCATCACATACCTCGATCTACATTTCAACAATTCAATATCATTGATCTTCTTCTTCGTCCAACTCCACATATGTATCTTTTGATTCAGAATAGGCATTGAAAGGATTTACCATAGAAACATCATCATCAATGTCATTTTCAATAATTGCATTGTTGATATGATCATTGTCGAGTGAAATATATGCTATCTATTTCGACATTAAATTGCCAACCTGAGGCTCGTAAGATTTGAGGTGCTACCATTGTATGTTCAGGTCTAGAGCTCTATTCTAGCCTAGTATAGACTAATCTAATATAATTCCAATAAAATCAAATAATAAAGAACTTTACTTTAAATTTATAGAGTAATCTACAACTACAAATGGTGAGCTCATCATTCTAAGTAATCAAATATTGAAGAGCAATCTATAATTAAGAAACTCTTTGAATAAGTAAACACTCCTTCAACATCAATTCTTCAAAGTGAACCCTATATTAAGACAACCTCACAATTACTTTTATCTTACAAGGAGAAAACCCTATCCTTACACTAATCTGCTACAATGTATAATCCTCATGCAAAGAGATTCAAAATCAATCATTTCTCTATCACACTATTACTAGAAAATACTCTGTTCAGAATCACTAATTCAAGCAAATCTATAAACTCATAACTAGTACTACTTAGAAATCATAATTCAAATTCATGACTAGAATAACATTGAAAATACTCTATATAGAATCAATAATTCCTGCAAACCTACAAACACATAACTAATGCTAATTAGAAATCATAATTCAAATCCATAACTAAGATAACATTGAAAATCAAAACTTAAAATTACAACTAGGGTATCATGGAAAATCATAATTCAGAATTATAACTAGGATCTCATTAAAATCATAACTTAAAATTAACTAAGCTACTTGTTGGGCTCTAAAGATGTCCTAAAAACAACCTTAGTCTGTCATTAATTTATCAATCGAGGATTCATCTTCTTTGTCAAGAATGTTAGCAAAGTCTATGCAGATAGTCGTAGAGGGTTAAATCATGTAGCTAAAACAAATCTGAGTGTATCTAAATTACTGCAATAATCAAGTTCTTCACACATTCATTAAAAAACTATTAAACTAATAACTCACTCAACAGAATTGTAATCTAATAAATAACACATTGTAAATCAAAACATCAATCAATTTGTTGAATTCATCTAGCTAAGAAACACTAATTTAATCTGTGAAAACACTTAATGAATCAATCTATCAATGATTATTTAACCTACTGGAAAAGAACAACGAATTACTGAATATTAAAGAAGGAACAAGAAATGTGAATTAAGCGAAAGGAAAAACAAATTTGAATTTGATAAAAGGAACAACGTATGCGAAAGTGAAAGGAATCCACAAGCAATACACTAACAACAATTGGAAATAGAATGCCAATTGATAATATTTAAATGAAACATCTATTCTCTACAAATGAACAACATAATCAATTCATAAAAGAATCAACACACTCACAAATTTATCTTAACTATTGCAAGGGAATTTAAATCATAGAAATGAAATAGAATTGATACGATTACAGATGAGACAATAATTCCTTTCGACTGGGCCCACGGTCTTCAAAAGATACTGCTACTAAAAACTCTATACACAAAGATGATCAAAACACTCAAGGCTTTCATTAATTCCATAACTGGTAAATCATTTACAACGGATTGCTATACAAATGTCAACAATTCAGAGATATGAATGCTTGGTTGAATTTCTTTTGTATCTCTCTATTGTTCACTATTCTTTATATATTACAATGACATGAGTAAATTAAGCTATCCTAAGGATCGAGAGATCCTCAGGATTGCTTTTACTATTTATGAAGATTACAATAAAGAGTCAATCTTCCTCTAAATTGTTTTGTGCCTGATTTATTCGATCTCCAATGGCCTAAGCACCTTCATGATCTTCTTAACCAGCTTGAGTTAACAACAATTTGTCTATTTCGGCAATAAAATCAAAACAATTCAAACCAACATTAAGAAAATATCTAATATCATTCAATAATATTTCTAAAAGACTTTTTAATCATTTTCTTTCCTAATTACTTTTAATTAATATAAAATTCAATCAAGAATATATCATAAAGAATAGTAGTAAGGAGAATATTTATACCTTTTTCTCAAATCAACATACCCCCCAACTTACCTTTTTGCATGTCCTCATGCTATCAGAGAGTTTACATGTAAAGTAGTGATACTGAAGGGAGGAGAGGTATATTCTCTAGGCCTCTTGAAGCCATTCTTACCTTTAAGCTCATCAAAAGAAGCATCTTCCTCCTTCTCACGGATTTCATAATTACTCTGATAACCATTTGGAGGATACAAAATAATGGGAGGATTGTACATGCATCCAATCTAGGCAGGCCCTTCATCTAGGATCATTCTGGCATACTTCTCTAACCTGAAGGTGGCTGCGTGAAAATTTATGAAACCAAATGGTTCCTTGTTCTCGACTTCATTTAAAGGGACATTCCATCTTAATTTAGAAATAAAAAGGGATTATTATTTAAGCTCTCTAAAATACTGTAGACTTGAATGTACAACATGTCTATGGATGGGAGCCAAATATTCTACAACCTTCTCCCTCTTCATGAATGTTCTATGTTGCATAATGGTGTCCAAGGATTTAGAGGGTTCCCCTCTGATCCATAGGTCTAGTCTAGTCTCTCTTTTCATGAAAACCTTAGGTGCTTTAGCCCACCCGGTTTGGTTTTTGGAAAAAGACAAGAATGCTTGAAACTGTATGTCCCCAGTGAAAGGATTGGGGTTCTCTTTTATGTTTTCTTCTAGGATGAAGTTGTGAAGGTATAGTTCACACAAAAAATATTGTACTCCATCCTCGTGTTCTTTAAAACATGAAACAAAATTAGAAACTGTGGTAAACTCAAAATGTTGCCTGCTCTAATAGATTTCACTCTTAGCAACATATAATGTTCTAATAGAAATAAGGTGTAATTAGTAGCAGGGGATCTGCAAGCTACTATATTAGAATAAACATAGAAAATTTCTTTGATCTGCTCCAAGGCTGCATCAAGTTGGCCCTGTACCTTTTTCACCTTTTCTTTAACTCTGCTAATCTCAACAAAGGTCTCAGTCTCTATTGTTGACATGGCTTGAAGTTGTTTGACAACTTTCTGATGTTCTGACACTGCTACCATTTCACTTCTGCATTGAGTTAGGGTTTGTTAGGATTGTACCAGTTCTTCTTCCAACCTACTAATAATGGAATCCTGGTCAAGGGAATGGAATCCTGTTTAGGGGAATGAAATTCTTCTTCAATCTAAACAACTGCCTATTTTTTTGTTGGAGCATCTATCTGGTTTCCTATTTCAATTGTTCCCAAAGGAGCAGGAAAATCTGCAAGAAATATTCCTTTAGTTTGAACAGTTGTTTCTTCCATTGCTGGAATCTCTGTCCGAGTTTTTATTTCAACTGTTTCCAAAGGAGCATGCAATTCTATTTGTATTCCCACAAAATTGGTGTGAACTGTCCTTTTGGGAAGTGGATTTCTTCCTTGTACTCTAGGCCTCTTAGATTTATTTTTCTCGTGGGCCTTGTCAGCTTGTTCCCATTACTTCCTAAGTTGTCTAATTGTTTCTTTCAATCTTCCTACTTTCTATTTTAATACTTTTATTTTCTTAACCCTTTTCCTCAATATCTTGTTTTCATGTTTTAATTTTCTGATTTTGTTGTTTCCTTTTCCTGGTGTTTCTTCCTGTTTATGGGGAGTTTCAAGGTCTTCCCCACCTTGATCATATGGTAACTACTTCCTTGTTTCTTATGGGTGATATGTTTGTTCTAAAGGACTGGACTGGTTACCTCAATGTGAGGTTCTAGATGCTTTGTTCCCTCAAGAGATGACATCTCCATATCAGGAAGATCCAATATAGGGTTTGAATGAGAGGAAGTTGGTGCTTGGGGTTCTCTGGACCTGTCTGTGTATTTAGTAAATTATGTCCCTAAATTTCCCAATACTTGGGCCATCTCTTCTTCATAGCTCCTGAATAAATCATCTTATTGTTCTGCAGGGGTTTCATGTGATGGTTGTTTTGTCTGTAAAATTTTCTGAGTGCTTTCAGGTTGTACTATTTTTTTACCCCTTCTTCTTTTATAGTGGAGGTTTCAGGAACATAAATTGTTCTCTGTCTCTTCTTATTTGATGTTCCTTCTTGTATTCTCTGAGTTTCTGCCAACCGAATGGGGTATTCTTCCATTTTAGTTTGGGGTACTGGAATTTCAATTTGGGCATTGTTTCCTTCTATCTGGGCTACCTCAATTCCCTGTGGGGGAATTTCATGGTGGACTTAAAGTTTCTCAATTTGTAGGGGCCTATCAGGATCAATTAAATCTCCCCAATTTATTTGTGTATGGTTTAAGGCCCTATTTAATATCAATTTTACTAGCCTTTGGTGACTAATTACATTGGTAGGGTCTTTGTCTTTCTAGGTCCTTGCAGTGACTTCATGTAGAATGGCATTTAAAAATAATGGTAAATTTATCACTGAACTTTTTTTTAGTGCTGCCAACAGTTTGAGGTGGTGCGGTATCACCACATCAGATCACCCATCACATGTGATATATATTTGTATTAATCTTGCTAGCTCCCTCCATGGTTCGTTGAGAGCAGTGGGGTTGAGTCCTTTCCCCTTTTTGTCGAATTCTTCTCCCGGTTTCGTGAAGGACTCCACAACCTCCTTGAGTGTTGTGTATTTCCTGGTCCACTATGCTCCTTCATTTGGGAGGCCTATTACCTCATATATGATTGCATCAATAACCAGAATTTGTATTTCTCGAATTATTGAGACTCCCCTCTGTAAGTATTGGAAAAATGATAGCGTGATATTTATGTCAAATCCCCACAATCTGTTGAAGTATTCTATCCATCCCAGATGATGTAAAATTTCCCTTGCTTGGTCAGTTACTTGCAACAATGTGGTCTCTTGGCAGATGCTTCGTCCGTCCATGTATTCTGTAAATAAGTTAGCACAACTATCGTTCCCGACTGCAAACTTAGTTAGACCATCTTGTGGGAGAATATTACTAGAAATGGTAAAAATTATAGAACAACAAATGTATATAGAAATACGAATTTTACCATTAATTGTAATCATTATGATCTATCGATAAACATGCATAATATCCTCCCCCTGATAAATTAAAAGGTCGACCTCGATCGTCGATTTGTGTGATAGTAATGATGGCAGTCAGTTCAACTGAAGGATAATTACTACTCCACCGCCACTCAGAGAACACTCATTAATAACTTTAAAATCACTTTAATGTTAGTCATGAATGATAATCACACCTTTTTTGGGAAGTACAAGTTTAAATACCCATGTTCAAATATGTTTAAGGAAGAATACTCCGAGTTGTCTAAATTTGTTCACATTTTTATAAATATTCCACATGTCATAACTTTATTACTTTCCCTTGTGTTGAATATAACTGGGCTGATAAACCCCCTTTCTTTAAGAAAGGAAATCTAGGAACACAATTTTTTTTAGTGTATTTAAGATAAACTTCCATACCATAGGGAGAGACACTGCTACCTACAGGCATCCATAGCCTTGACAAGGTTTCCTTTTAGCCCATATATGAGCCAGTGTCCTCAATAAATAGTTTAAATAGTATTCTCCCAAAAAGGACACTATCCTGGTTTGGTAGCCAAATAACAACAATGCCACTCACTAGATTGTAACCTAAATGAACAATCTATATTGTGATGAGACCTCTCGTCCTTTGACATTGAATGCCAAAGGCCATTTCCCTAGTGTGGTAGCCATAGTGGGAATGTCACTTATGTTAATCTCTTATGATCGTGGTAGGTTGGCTAATGATGAGACCCCATATCCTATTTGGAAGAAGGTTATTTTCTTTTCTTTTATTATTATTATTATTTATTTATTTATTTTAAGGGAGGCTCATCTACTCCTTAAGAGTGTGGGATGGCATAAGAAGTGTAAGAGTGCCAAGTAAAAATGTTCCTTAGACTCCTTATTATGATGTGAAGGCAAATTATCATTCAAGTATATGTATATATAGGGGAAAGAACCAATTATGGTGGTTAAAGATTATGAACAATATTAAGACAATTCGGAAAAATCAATCCATGAACAATTTGATAAGATACGCTAGATAGTCCACAAAAATAAAATGATAGATCATTACCATGATGATTAGGAGTAATTCTATTGAAAATTAGTTAGTGAAGTTTGTACCCAAAGGATTGGCTAAATGTATCATAAGGACGTGTTGTTGGTGAAAAAAATCGTTACTTTCAAAGGAAAGGAACAACAAAAAAAACAACCGCACAAGGAACAACATTTGTTTCTTTCGAATGAATCACGCTACTCGAAAAAAAAGGAACGACAATCACGACAAAGGGAATGACATATGTTACATTTGAATGAATGATATGACTCACAAAATGGGAACGACAATCACAACAAAGGGAACGATAGTTGTTACTTTCAAATGAACGACACTACTTGCAAAGGGAACAACAATCACAACAAAGGGAACGACAGTCATTACATTCAAATGAACGACACTATCCATAAAGGGAACAAAAATCGCAACAAAGGGGACGACATTCATTACGTTTTAATGAACAACACTACCCTCAAAGGGAACAACAATCGAAACAAATGGAACGACAACCGTTATGTTCAAATGAACGACAACGATGATGTTCAACTCTTTTTTTTAACCATCTAATTAAGTAATTGGATACCTCCCACATACATTTTTGTTTTAGCGAATCTAGGATTGATCAGTCATCAACTAAATTCATTTAATTTTTATGGGTAGGTTTATTCAATGATCGAAGTATTGGATGGTTTGTAGTGTCATGCATTCATTTTCTATTTACTAACACTGCACATTCTTTTAGTGCAGTCACCCTATTTTTTTGTGGAATATGACATATTCATTTTCTTTGTAAAACAAGGTTTATATTCGATGGATTCTTCAAAGTGAGACAGGAGCAATTTGAAGTTTTTGATAAAGAACAAAAAAGAGTGCTAATTATATTAATTACAATCATCTTTTCTAGTTTTTATTCTCCAAAGATCTTTAAAGTAAAAATCTAAAAACTCAATCAAATCCTTAAAGAAAGCTATACACAATATGTACAATGCTGATAAAAACAACAATTTTATGAAGCTGAAGCTATTGGGTTACCTTCCCAACCAACTAAAATCTGAACAGTAGGATCATTACTTACTTCTTGGAAAAATGATGCTTTTGAAAGAGGTTGATGGTAGACTCCTAGCCAATGTCCATTTACCAGTAAAGGAGAACCGGACCCATCGATGGTAACTAAAGTGATAGTGTCATTATCATGAAATCCATTGATTTCATGGTCCCATTCACCTTGTCTGCAATTTCCCAGGAAATTCCTGAAATCTGGAATCATATAGAAGCGCTCAATCACCTTTCTAGAAGGATTTCTTCTTGATATGCTTATCATGCCAACTGGCTCTCTGCTGTTGAATAATAGTTGTGCACTAAAGGGAGAACATGTGTGCTTCATCTAACTCATTGAGCTGCTATAAGCATTATGTGTGTGCCTCCATAAGATCCAGTCCAATTTCTTGGGCCATTCTTAGAGTCTTGATCTCAAATTCAATTGGAAAAATATGTTCTTTTCCAAAGGCTAGGTTATAAGGAGAGTAGCCAGTAGTGTTATGCCATGTTGTGTGATAGGCCCATAAGGCATTTGAAAGATCAACTGCCCAATTTTGATGGTTTGTTTAGAATGTTTTTGTCAAGATTGCCTCCAAGAATTTATTGGTACTTGTCCATTTTCCTATGGGTGGTATGGGGAGATAACTCTATGTTTAATGTGATAATTGCACAGAGTGGTCATGATTTTATGTGTTGTAAATTGTGATCCTCCGTTAGTGATTACTTCCTTGGGTAATCCATAGCGTACAAAAAATTTAAAGAGAAACTTAATGACTACCTCCTCAGTTGCATTTGGCAAGGAAATTGCTTCTACCCACTTGGTCATATAGTTTGTTGCAACTAGTATATAAGCTTTCTGATTTGATTTTGGGTTGAAGGGGCCAACACAATCTAGTGCACATCTCTCGAAAGGTTCCACCACTACTTGTGTTTGTAGGGGAATTTCATCAACTTGGCTTGGTCATCCCATCCTCTGACCGTTGTCGCAGGCCTGGACATACTTCTTTGCATCTTTGAATATTGAGGGCCAATAGTAGCTCATCTGTAAAACATTATTCCTAGTTCCGTGGTCTGCAAAATGTCTGCCACAGGGCTCGTCATGACTCGCCTTCGAGACATCATAAATTTCATCGTCTTTGACATATCTTCGGATCTGAAGGTCATACCCTGTGTGGAAAAGATATCCACCAATCCAGGTGAAATGTGCATTGTGATGAACGATTAGTTTCCTTTATCTTGATGATAGGTGTGCTGGTAGTTTCCCAGCTGCTAGATAATTCACTACATCAATGTACCAAGGCATATTAATAGTGACAATGAATAAGTGTTCGTCTGGAAATTGGTCTTCAACTATCAAAGAGTTATCTGTTTTGGGTACATGAGACAAAAAATCTACAATGATATTCTCTCTTCTGGGTCGATCCTTGATGGTGATGTTGAATTACTACAATAAAAACAACCACCAAGTAACCCGTCCATTAGTAATTGGTTTGTTAGCTAAATATTTGATATCAGAATGATCAATATACAAAATAACTGGATATCCTATAATATAGTGGCAACATTTCTTAATAGCATGAATAACGGCTAAAAATTCTTTTTATGTTACTGTGTAATTTAATTCAGCAGGAGTAAGGTTTTTTGTGATAAAATAAATAGCATAAGGTTTCTTATCTTCTTCCTATCCAAGGATAGTGCCTATGGTGATATCTGATGCATCTGAAGAGATGTGGAATGGTAATTTCCAGTTTGGTCCTCTAAGCACCGGTGCTGTTGAAACCAGCCTTTTGAGTTCTGCAAATGCAACATCACACTTATCAGACCACTGAAATTCCACATTACCAGTTAAATCATGTAAAGGTACAACTATTCTTGAAAAATCTTCTACGAATCTGCGATAATATCCCACACAACCAAGGAAACTATGTACCTCAGTTTGTGTACGACGTGTAGGAAGATTAGGGATTACCTCTATTTTTGTTGGGTCTACCTTGATTCCATCTATAGAAATAGTGTCCTAGTACCACACCTTTAGTCATCATCATATGACATTTCTCATGACTTAAACATATCCTGGTAGCAATGCATCGTTCCAATACCTTCTCCAGATTGCTTAAAGCTTGATCAAAGTCAGTTCCATAAGGGGTGAAATCATCCATGTAAACTTCAAGTCCTTCATTAATCAAATAATAAAATATGCTTAAAATAGCTCTCTGGAATGTAGCTAGAGCATTACATAATCCAAAGGGAAATACTCTATATGCGAAGGTACCCTAGGGACATGTAAATGTAGTTTTATCCTGTTCTTCTGGACCAATCTGAATCTTATTATAACTACTAAAGCCATCTATATTTATTGAGTTCTTTGTAGTCTACATAGATTCTCCACTTCCCATTCTTCTTGGGGATGATTACCAGTGGAGAGACCCATCGACTGTCTGAAATAGGATATATGAAATTTACATCCAACTGTTTCTATAATTCTTCTTTAACAACGTCCCTGAGATGCAGATTCAATCTCTGTTGGGGCTATCGTATGGGTCGGGCATATTTATCAATATATATATGATGTGCACAGAGTTGGGGATCAATGCCCTTCATGTTGGGATACTCCCAAGCAAAATCCTGTTGATAGTTAGAAAGGATCTGAATCATTTTTTGTTGTTGTTGCTCATTCAAATTGGAATTAATATTCATAAATCTTCCTGGTCTGATTTTGATTGAAATGTTGTTATGGAAAACAATAGTGGGAATTTGTTGCTCCATCAATTCTTCCAAAGGATCTCCCCGTGATTCATTATCTAAAACAACTTTTAGAATTTGACATGTTCGGTTGCTTACCACAGTTGGGATGTTAATGAAGCTGTTGATCACATCATATTCTAGTTGATTTTTGAGCCCAAGAGATTCTTTCAGTGTGAGGGGAGATCATAGATTTTCTTTTGGATATCTAGGTGGTTGCAACTACTGATGTATGACATGAAGACTTGGTTTAGCTGGAGGGTACATGATAAGGTTATTTATAGTACTTCCTCTAGAATTTGTCATGTTTCTTGTGCGACATATTGTATATGAATCTTCTATTTCTAGCCATGGTCTCCCTAATATCAATGGGTGTCCATCGAGTCTACTTCTTAGGTTGATAACTAGGAAATCAACTGGGTATTCCCAAGAGTTCACAAAAATTGCTATATCTTGTAATGTTTCAACTAGTTTAACTACCAATCTATCAACCAATTCTAACATAGTTGAAGTAGGTTCGAAGGATGTGATACCTAGGATGTTATAGGTCTCCATGGTCAGAATATTAATGGCTTCCCCCAAATCCACCAGTGTATTTGGAAAGAAACAACCATGTATCTGAACCATTACCACGAGATTCCCTGGGTCCGTGTACTTGACTGGCTCCTGCTTTCCTAGAATAAGATCGGACAAAGTTTCTACTACATGAACAGTTGATGGATTCTTAGTTTTCCTTACGGGCTTCTTCCCACATAATTCTTTAATTGTTTTTGCATAAATATGAATATATTGCAAAGCCTGTTAGAGTGGAATTTTAACACATAGATTCTTTAGTTCCCAACGGTATCAAAGTTAGGATGTACATATGGTTTTTCTATCATTAGTCTCTCGGGAAACAGGGGAGGAGAAATTATGTCTTC